>JARACY010000354.1:0-102179 GCA_029255725.1 Scrobipalpa atriplicella
TGTATGATCAAACGCACATATCAAGAACACCCGACACAGGAACATACACATAAATACATCATTGAAATATCATCAGTGCGACCTAGGCTATGCGGGTCGTTAATAATCATGCTTCTCAGTCTCCGAGGTCAAATAGTGTTTTGAGTGAGAATCGATAAAGAAAAGACCTCAAAGGTACTGAAATTTCCAGGTTACTACGAAACATGCACAAAGCATAGGCATTTGACATAAGTAAAACTGCGTGACTGCCTTTACTAATAATATCCGTTCCTTTTTGCTTCTATGTCAATCTACAAAATTAGTTCTTAGAAATTCTTTGATCACGTTCCTTAAAATAGACGAATATATAAAACTTGAAACGAACAACGGAAAATGAAATTAGCAAAAGAGTTGTAATAACGTGCACAACTTCCAAAGAAGAGTTAAAACAACAAGACGTATTTCGTGGATGGTGAAATTACATTATCCGCACTCGAGATTCAGCCGCGAGATCCGAGATCTGAGATCCGAGATTCAGTCCCGGCTTCGAAGAGCAGAGTTCATTACTCCAACTAAATATCTGCGGAGATGGAACAATGTCGACAAAGAATAACTTTTAACGAAGCTCCACAGAGATACAAATTATTTCTGTAAGCCATTTAGGATTTAAAATTAATTGTGTTTCACATACATTACATTTCATGTTTTTATAACACATTTGCTCGTAAAGGGTCTCTTACTACACCAATTTCAATATTGTATTGTATCTTATTACGTACTTGAGCGTAATCGTAATGTAAAATGCACGAGTGCTGTAAAACACACGACTTTTTTTTTTAATTAGGTAAAACGCACGGTTTATCGAACGGTACTTTTTTAAATCTTAGCAAAGAGTTTTTATGGCAGAAAAGTGGTCAACATTTTATAAATAAAATTAACTTTGGGAGATAAAGTATAATAAAATAACCATTTAATTCTTTGATTTAATTATTTTTTACAATAAATTACAACCATTTATCTGTAACAAAATAAAAAAATTAGTTTATTAGTAATACTGGCTGGTTTTTTGTGCTTTGCCTTAAAAAAAAGGCGCTGCGCGATATATACTAGGTAATCTGGGGTACGTTCAGAAACGCTCGATCGATCGAAATTTAACCTGGTTAAAAATTATATTGCCCGTTCAGAGACACCTGGCAGACGAAATTTCGACTAGGTTAATTTTTATCCGGCCCGTTCAGAGGCGCACCGGATACATCCTGTCCACAATTTTGTTACGTACCTTATAAACATAATACTAACCTTGGCGGTGGCATATTTATTAGTGATCAGCAGGCCTATGATGCGCACTGTAGACTTCTATTTGTCTACACGTGTTGCAAACTTCACTCTGATTAATTCCTGTTCTTTTCCGATGTGAAGTGCGCAACGAAAGAGATAATGTGTAGACATATCGAAGTCTACAGTGCGCATCATAAGCCCCCAGATCACCTGACCATGCACGTGGCCCATGAATGGTTAGATGCAACAGTACTAACCTTGGCATATGATAGTTATGATCTGGATGACGCTGATCGCGAAGCTCTTGCAGGGCCCCCGTCGCCAGCTCATAGCGTCAGTCTCATGCCGCTCACCAATCACAACGCTTCGACATCACGTCATGCACCTGACCCATGATTGGCTCGATACATCTGCAATAAACACGCATAACAATAAATACTTCAATGACCGAATATAATGCAACAATTTTGAATCATGTCTGTGAATGGTTAACTGGAACTGTTTAGTTAAACAAAGTAAGCTTTATTCGGGTACTACAAACAAACCAATTTTAATATTTATGACAGCTAGGCAAACTGGGACTTTAATTACTTATTTTTGTAAATATTTAGAATTTGGATTTCATGTAAAAAAAACTAATTTTGAAATGCCTTACATTTAATATATTTGGAATTATAAATTTATTCAGACACTTTGACTACTAATTTCTACCACAGAATATAATAATAGTTTGTAACATCATAAAAAAATTGAATGTTTCATAAATACCCATGAGTGGACTAAACTTTCCGAAGATATTCAGATAGAATATAACATGGATTTGTAGTGTAGACGACTTATTATGTAATGTAGACGACTTACTACCGCGGAAAAGGAAAACATCAGTGTAAAAACTCACTATAATAATTCACGGATGAATTTTTAGATCGAAAAACCAGTAAAATATTGAACTTATTAACGTATTTTAAATGTAAATTATCAAATTTTGAATGAATATGAAACTGAAGGTTCTCGTTTCAAAGAGTGAGGTGAACAAAGGCTTTCATTACTGTTTCATCTTCATTTCATTCACAAATTAAATGGTACCTAATATTACGCTGTGCTTAATTAAAACTGGTACTTGAATAGATAATAAAAGAGTATTACCGAAATGTCTCATCGGGTTATTAAGTGGAGAGTCCGTAGGGAGAGTTCATATCGAAATGAAAAAAAGAATTGTTAAAGTAATTAATTTTTATTTTATTTTATTCTTACAAATAAAAAAAGTCTCGCAGGTTTAGGTAAAGACCTCACTTTCCTTAACCGGTTATCAGTCCACATCGTGCCTTTCATCGTGCCATTATAGAGGTAATTAATAATTATGTAAAATTCAATCAAATTTTAATTATATTGAGCCGTTTTAGAAAAGTCGGCTAATCTTTTACATATAAAATCTTTTTAAATAAAATTCCTTAAAAACTGTTTGGAATTCTGTTCCTTTATATATTACATAGAAAAATATAATAAAATCATTGAATATATAAATCAACGTTGTGCTGGACAATGCCCAAACAAAATTTACGTCCTCCAAACAATATACGGCGCGTAGTTGGCGATCCTATAAACTAGTTATCGCAATTTCGCTTTAACATAAATCTGCTATCGCTGGGCGGTGTTTTTGATGTAAAATATAAACTTTGCCCATCGGTGGGCAATATCGATACATCACGCGGAACAAAACAGCGATTTTATCACTTCCAACCGATGTGTTCGGTCGGACGGTTTATCAGAATACCGATAAACGTGGACGACGTACGTACCGACCGAGAATTAATAAATCACGCTGCTGTGTAAATACCTACTCCGCATTTTAATGGATTAACTACAGGGGGATTCAATGATAATAACACAGCTGTTTTTCCTCCAAGAAATACTGTAGAAGTTCAAAAAGGGAATTAAGGGGGACAGTGTATTGTTTACGCGATGGATTGACAACGCAGTCACTATATCGATACTCAATTCGTAAATTGTTATGTTTGTCTATGTCTACGACAATAAACTTCACTCTTGAGTTGGTTTATAATTTCCCATTTTAGAAAGTTACCTGAAAGGTTCTGTAAACTAAATAAACGCTTCACGTAATATAATTATAAATCTATAACCTAGAATTAATTTCTGAAACGGGACATAGGTACATAAATAAATAAAAAACCGCTGAAAATCAGTTATCCTCTTTTGTGGTAGTTTGTGTTGCCATTTAGTGGCAGATTTTGCAGTGTATAAAATATTTACGTATTTTAATTAACATTTTCAATATAGAATAAAAGAATATTATATATTTTTGGAACGTATAGTGGTTGTGAAATAAAATTCGAAAAACATTTTACCTGGGTAAATAGATATTTTTGTTATGAATCCAACATGCAAACCTCTTTTTATGAAGCTGCGCTCAGCGTTGCGAAATTTGTTTTTCAATGGAAATATTATTCGTCATTTCAAATGATTTCAAAAGTATTTTTCTCAGTGAATATTTTTTTTTATTATAAGGAAAATCAGAAATACTCAAACTCTCCGGTCTATTATTATTTTTATTTATGATCGTGATGATATTCGGCTGCAGGCATGAAAAATATCTACATACTTCCTTAATGTTTTTAATACAAAGGCCTATTTCACTCGATACATTTTGGTCAAACAAATTACTGTTATACCACACCTATCTACCTACCATTGGCTATATCGAGCCAGAGTCAACGATGGAGCAGGCACATCCAACCTTCAGGCACTGACGTACCTATCTTTATTAGTGCAGTTAGGAGATCAGTCTACGAGGCTTGCTCCAGCAATCACTGTCGAATCAACCGTCACATTGGGAGTAAGGCATTCAGTACTAAATCTGGCTAGAGGCTTCGAGCCGTCAATCTATTCTAAGTCAGTAGCTGCCTGTATTATTAATGTAACCGTTTGACACACTTAGCAAAGCAGTCTACAGATTACTTAGTAGCTGAAAATCAGTGTTTACAATGGTAGCAATTCGTGGTTGCAAAATACGCGATTTAACTAATATAAGTCCATACCTGTCACTTTCTATCATGAGAGAACAGAACGGGATGGCAATACTTTTAGTTGAGATTTAGTTAAGTCGGGATGATTACGAATCGGGCCCAATGTGAACTTTATATCTTGTATCCTTTTTATTATTGTCACACATACTTAAATTAACTTTTTATAACGTTGTTATTTTTTCTTCTATCCAATGCATGAAGTTTTGATACATTTTCCACTTTTTAAATGATAAAACTTTCCTTTTGGAAATCACATTTTATATCCCAACCTAAATTCCTTCACAGCAACATATAAAAACTTAAAGCTGACCACTGACACAACAGATATAGCTATATTTTGGTATTGAGCAATAAAGAACCTTTTTATTTTATTTTTTTTTATAGTATCCGAATTTAATAGGTATATTTAAGTATCGCTCAATACCAAAATATAGCTATATCTGTTGTGTCAGTGGTCAGCTTTAAGTTTTTATATGTTGCTGTGAAGGAATTTAGGTTGGGATATAAAATGTGATTTCCAAAAGGAAAGTTTTATCATTTAAAAAGTGGAAAATGTATCAAAACTTCATGCATTGGATAGAAGAAAAAATAACAACGTTATAAAAAGTTAATTTAAGTATGTGTGACAATAATAAAAAGGATACAAGATATAAAGTTCACATTGGGCCCGATTCGTAATCATCCCGACTTAACTAAATCTCAACTAAAAGTATTGCCATCCCGTTCTGTTCTCTCATGATAGAAAGTGACAGGTATGGACTTATATTAGTTAAATCGCGTATTTTGCAACCACGAATTGCTACCATTGTAAACACTGATTTTCAGCTACTAAGTAATCTGTAGACTGCTTTGCTAAGTGTGTCAAACGGTTACATTAATAATACAGGCAGCTACTGACTTAGAATAGATTGACGGCTCGAAGCCTCTAGCCAGATTTAGTACTGAATGCCTTACTCCCAATGTGACGGTTGATTCGACAGTGATTGCTGGAGCAAGCCTCGTAGACTGATCTCCTAACTGCACTAATAAAGATAGGTACGTCAGTGCCTGAAGGTTGGATGTGCCTGCTCCATCGTTGACTCTGGCTCGATATAGCCAATGGTAGGTAGATAGGTGTGGTATAACAGTAATTTGTTTGACCAAAATGTATCGAGTGAAATAGGCCTTTGTATTAAAAACATTAAGGAAGTATGTAGATATTTTTCATGCCTGCAGCCGAATATCATCACGATCATAAATAAAAATAATAATAGACCGGAGAGTTTGAGTATTTCTGATTTTCCTTATAATAAAAAAAAAATATTCACTGAGAAAAATACTTTTGAAATCATTTGAAATGACGAATAATATTTCCATTGAAAAACAAATTTCGCAACGCTGAGCGCAGCTTCATAAAAAGAGGTTTGCATGTTGGATTCATAACAAAAATATCTATTTACCCAGGTAAAATGTTTTTCGAATTTTATTTCACAACCACTATACGTTCCAAAAATATATAATATTCTTTTATTCTATATTGAAAATGTTAATTAAAATACGTAAATATTTTATACACTGCAAAATCTGCCACTAAATGGCAACACAAACTACCACAAAAGAGGATAACTGATTTTCAGCGGTTTTTTATTTATTTATGTACCTATGTCCCGTTTCAGAAATTAATTCTAGGTTATAGATTTATAATTATATTACGTGAAGCGTTTATTTAGTTTACAGAACCTTTCAGGTAACTTTCTAAAATGGGAAATTATAAACCAACTCAAGAGTGAAGTTTATTGTCGTAGACATAGACAAACATAACAATTTACGAATTGAGTATCGATATAGTGACTGCGTTGTCAATCCATCGCGTAAACAATACACTGTCCCCCTTAATTCCCTTTTTGAACTTCTACAGTATTTCTTGGAGGAAAAACAGCTGTGTTATTATCATTGAATCCCCCTGTAGTTAATCCATTAAAATGCGGAGTAGGTATTTACACAGCAGCGTGATTTATTAATTCTCGGTCGGTACGTACGTCGTCCACGTTTATCGGTATTCTGATAAACCGTCCGACCGAACACATCGGTTGGAAGTGATAAAATCGCTGTTTTGTTCCGCGTGATGTATCGATATTGCCCACCGATGGGCAAAGTTTATATTTTACATCAAAAACACCGCCCAGCGATAGCAGATTTATGTTAAAGCGAAATTGCGATAACTAGTTTATAGGATCGCCAACTACGCGCCGTATATTGTTTGGAGGACGTAAATTTTGTTTGGGCATTGTCCAGCACAACGTTGATTTATATATTCAATGATTTTATTATATTTTTCTATGTAATATATAAAGGAACAGAATTCCAAACAGTTTTTAAGGAATTTTATTTAAAAAGATTTTATATGTAAAAGATTAGCCGACTTTTCTAAAACGGCTCAATATAATTAAAATTTGATTGAATTTTACATAATTATTAATTACCTCTATAATGGCACGATGAAAGGCACGATGTGGACTGATAACCGGTTAAGGAAAGTGAGGTCTTTACCTAAACCTGCGAGACTTTTTTTATTTGTAAGAATAAAATAAAATAAAAATTAATTACTTTAACAATTCTTTTTTTCATTTCGATATGAACTCTCCCTACGGACTCTCCACTTAATAACCCGATGAGACATTTCGGTAATACTCTTTTATTATCTATTCAAGTACCAGTTTTAATTAAGCACAGCGTAATATTAGGTACCATTTAATTTGTGAATGAAATGAAGATGAAACAGTAATGAAAGCCTTTGTTCACCTCACTCTTTGAAACGAGAACCTTCAGTTTCATATTCATTCAAAATTTGATAATTTACATTTAAAATACGTTAATAAGTTCAATATTTTACTGGTTTTTCGATCTAAAAATTCATCCGTGAATTATTATAGTGAGTTTTTACACTGATGTTTTCCTTTTCCGCGGTAGTAAGTCGTCTACATTACATAATAAGTCGTCTACACTACAAATCCATGTTATATTCTATCTGAATATCTTCGGAAAGTTTAGTCCACTCATGGGTATTTATGAAACATTCAATTTTTTTATGATGTTACAAACTATTATTATATTCTGTGGTAGAAATTAGTAGTCAAAGTGTCTGAATAAATTTATAATTCCAAATATATTAAATGTAAGGCATTTCAAAATTAGTTTTTTTTACATGAAATCCAAATTCTAAATATTTACAAAAATAAGTAATTAAAGTCCCAGTTTGCCTAGCTGTCATAAATATTAAAATTGGTTTGTTTGTAGTACCCGAATAAAGCTTACTTTGTTTAACTAAACAGTTCCAGTTAACCATTCACAGACATGATTCAAAATTGTTGCATTATATTCGGTCATTGAAGTATTTATTGTTATGCGTGTTTATTGCAGATGTATCGAGCCAATCATGGGTCAGGTGCATGACGTGATGTCGAAGCGTTGTGATTGGTGAGCGGCATGAGACTGACGCTATGAGCTGGCGACGGGGGCCCTGCAAGAGCTTCGCGATCAGCGTCATCCAGATCATAACTATCATATGCCAAGGTTAGTACTGTTGCATCTAACCATTCATGGGCCACGTGCATGGTCAGGTGATCTGGGGGCTTATGATGCGCACTGTAGACTTCGATATGTCTACACATTATCTCTTTCGTTGCGCACTTCACATCGGAAAAGAACAGGAATTAATCAGAGTGAAGTTTGCAACACGTGTAGACAAATAGAAGTCTACAGTGCGCATCATAGGCCTGCTGATCACTAATAAATATGCCACCGCCAAGGTTAGTATTATGTTTATAAGGTACGTAACAAAATTGTGGACAGGATGTATCCGGTGCGCCTCTGAACGGGCCGGATAAAAATTAACCTAGTCGAAATTTCGTCTGCCAGGTGTCTCTGAACGGGCAATATAATTTTTAACCAGGTTAAATTTCGATCGATCGAGCGTTTCTGAACGTACCCCAGATTACCTAGTATATATCGCGCAGCGCCTTTTTTTTAAGGCAAAGCACAAAAAACCAGCCAGTATTACTAATAAACTAATTTTTTTATTTTGTTACAGATAAATGGTTGTAATTTATTGTAAAAAATAATTAAATCAAAGAATTAAATGGTTATTTTATTATACTTTATCTCCCAAAGTTAATTTTATTTATAAAATGTTGACCACTTTTCTGCCATAAAAACTCTTTGCTAAGATTTAAAAAAGTACCGTTCGATAAACCGTGCGTTTTACCTAATTAAAAAAAAAAGTCGTGTGTTTTACAGCACTCGTGCATTTTACATTACGATTACGCTCAAGTACGTAATAAGATACAATACAATATTGAAATTGGTGTAGTAAGAGACCCTTTACGAGCAAATGTGTTATAAAAACATGAAATGTAATGTATGTGAAACACAATTAATTTTAAATCCTAAATGGCTTACAGAAATAATTTGTATCTCTGTGGAGCTTCGTTAAAAGTTATTCTTTGTCGACATTGTTCCATCTCCGCAGATATTTAGTTGGAGTAATGAACTCTGCTCTTCGAAGCCGGGACTGAATCTCGGATCTCAGATCTCGGATCTCGCGGCTGAATCTCGAGTGCGGATAATGTAATTTCACCATCCACGAAATACGTCTTGTTGTTTTAACTCTTCTTTGGAAGTTGTGCACGTTATTACAACTCTTTTGCTAATTTCATTTTCCGTTGTTCGTTTCAAGTTTTATATATTCGTCTATTTTAAGGAACGTGATCAAAGAATTTCTAAGAACTAATTTTGTAGATTGACATAGAAGCAAAAAGGAACGGATATTATTAGTAAAGGCAGTCACGCAGTTTTACTTATGTCAAATGCCTATGCTTTGTGCATGTTTCGTAGTAACCTGGAAATTTCAGTACCTTTGAGGTCTTTTCTTTATCGATTCTCACTCAAAACACTATTTGACCTCGGAGACTGAGAAGCATGATTATTAACGACCCGCATAGCCTAGGTCGCACTGATGATATTTCAATGATGTATTTATGTGTATGTTCCTGTGTCTGGGTGTTCTTGATATGTGGTTGTTTCTGTGTATGTCAACGCCATGGCACCCCGAAACAGGAAATCTTAGTGGATGCTATGTGCAAGGCGCCCGCCGTGCTTATAATTAATAGTTGTAACTAGTAGATTGTATTTTTTTTATAATTCAGGAACGTGTAGATCTGTGACCCCCAACACTTGGACGAAGAGCTGAAGCATGTGAGACGTGTACTTCATGAAAACAACCTTAAACCTCACCGTCAGCGTCAAATAAACCGGTCCAAATCACTTCGAGAGCTAAGTTTCTTGCCATACATGAAGGAAGTAACTGGCAAGGTAGGCAGAATTTTGAAGCGAGCATCTACGCGTGGATTTCGTTTTCTGTGTTTCAATAGTTTACCTTGTAGGTGCCAAGATGTTGGACGACGCAAGGCAGACTGGCATCTCTTCCCAGCGCTACCGTGACGTTCGGGATCGGCTCCGCGAAACGGGGCTCCTCCGTCAACACTGTGGACAAATTGTTGGTAGTTAAAATGTGAAAAAAAGTAGGTGGAATATTAAATTCATCAGTCATTCGGACACTTCCGCATCTGAAGAGTCGAAATGAAGAAGAACCAGTGGTCAACCATGAACCGATGCGTTTCGTGTTCTGCGACACTCATCAGAAGGCCATAGAGCCTTTTACGCTTGATATTGCATTATCTCGACTGAGATACACGTGGAAGAGGGCTCTGCGTAAATCATGCCTGCTTCTGAAAGTTCTTTCCGAAAGTTGGATTCCGTTTCGTTCCAAAAAGCTAAGCTCATAAGAGCAAAGAATTCGCAAAAGTGTGAATTAAATGACTTACATGGTTACTGACTACAGTATGGCTGTTTATATTCAAAGATCAGCTATCTTTTCAATTTTATTACACTGAAAGTTGCTGAGCTACTTAATTTAACTTAAACTTTAGAAAATCACATTCAATCCAGTGACAATTTTACTTAAGTTCAGATTATTTGTGCATTGGAAATGTGAATTCTCTCCAACTTGAACGGGGTGAGTCATTATAACTGTGAAGACTTCAGACGCTTCCATTTGTTCTTACTTCTGTATTCCAGTTGAAATGGCTAGGAAAATAATTGTATAACCACGATGAATTTTTATTTAAAAAATACGAATACTCATTATCAAGAGGTTTGTTTTATTAGAATTATTTTATTATTTATTTATCTACAAAATAACGCACAAAGTACAAAATATTGAAATTCCTCTATGTATAATGTATGTCAAAAATATGCAGAACTCTGCGGTCATGGAATACCAAGTACATGTCGAAGAATGCCAAAAAACTATTGCATTGTTTTAAAAAACAAATATAAATACATAGAAGTAACGTAAAAAGTCGATGGAAAGTACAGATAAATAAATATTAACCAAGTTTTTTGTGGTAAAAATAGACTGACACAAATATTTTTTATTAACGCTGAACTGTTCCTTCAATCTCATCAAACAAATACACTGATTTTGAAACCCAGATTACTCTTTTCTTCCGAAATTTAATATCTGCTGAAGTTAACAAAAATACGGGGAAAATCTAAACGAAAAATATCAACAACTTTGAAAGAAATATCAAAACGAAATCTGTTTCAGAGGCAGAGATGACTAAGATTGATATTTTTAATCAAGAACAAAGTTGTCCGTCTCAAGTTTTCTACGGAATAAAGGTTTTGTGGAGCTTTTGAAAACATTAATTATTTATTTTATTTTAGAGTAAGATTTTACTAAATCAGGTCATACTATAATAATAACTTTTAAAGTACCTATCTACTCGATAAACATAGGAAACAAAGACACAACAGGCACTGCTTATCCCTAAAAATAAATTCAAATAAATATCCCTAAACGAATTAAGGCATACTTAACTAAGTTATTTCTTTTGCACCTATGAAAAAAAAACGTAAACTTGATATTATTACATTACTTTAAAAACTTATAGAAAAATACAATTTCCGATCAACAGCTAAGCCGCAACGCAAAGTAGGTATATTAATTTTTTTGTAAATATTTTTTATCGCTTAAGGGTCTATTACCAGACTTGTCGTCCTATAATGGATTTCCTTCGAGAAAGATGTTTGTTCGCGATCAGGATAATAACTGTCGCTTGAATACGCTCAATGAATAATGATAGCTTTGAATCCAGGGAATGAACAATGAATGAACGAAATATCTCGTATTATGATACGGTAATATTCGCAAGAATCCAGATGATGTACAAAGATCTCGTTTATGTTGAAATTTCAATAGTATATTATCCTTTTGGAATTTTGATACAATGATTTATTGTTATAATTTACTAATTATTTATTGTTATCTACCGGAAATTAAACTTATGCTCAAGAAACCCACGCTCTTTTGGACAATACAAGCAATCTTTGAAGAAAATAATTAAAAATACTTTAACTTTGACAGTTAAATTTATTGCTATCTTGCGTAGATTTATTTTATACAAGGATCACACCTTTATCCCTTAAGGGGTAGGCAGAGCAAAAAATATAATTGAAGAAGAAAATTGAAACAGATTGTCAACTCATCGGCTCATTACCGAATTTGCAATACACGGAACATTTCGGCATTTTCTTTGTTTTTTTTACAGTAGGTAACTATGCCCAGAAGTTGAACAATTCACAAAACTTATCAATAGGTTCACTAAACTTTACAACTATTGCTTCAAGGTTGGCCACTTTGTTTACCTAAGACCTACTCTGTTACTTCCCAAACAACCTTTAAGCATGTATTAATGTTGTAAAGCCATTAAAACTTCAACAACGACATAAACAAAACTTAATGGGAGTATACTTCCCGTAAATAATAAACGAGTGTCCATCGGGGTAAGTTGAGTAAACTCCCTTGTTGAGTAAACTAACTTTTTGCCCCAGGTGACTCCCCGGATTACAACTTCAGTCGACTGAAGTAAATTGATTGACACCACCACTAATGATAGATTACACCGTAAAAGGCGGTAGATGAGAAAAGACCTTTTGATTAAGTTTTTAGAACCATTATAGAGATCATCCTTATTCGAAGGAAGAAAATATGTCAATAATCAATTTTGTTAATGTATTGTTTTTTTTTTATAAATACCACAATTTCTTCTATTTCTACCCTGTATTTCAATAAAGAAAATTCATTCCGTTGGCCGACGAAACAGCGGGGAGTTGGTGTGCGGAGGCAAAGTCCTTTGTAAGGCAAATAGGGCGAAGGTTGAAGGAGAGGGGTTTTGACCCCCGCTCCGGCTCGTTCCTGGTCCAGAGGTTGTCCATCGCCATACAGCGTGGTAACGCTACTAGCGTGATGGGCACTTTTGGACCGGGAGCGACCCGGGGAGGGCTTTTTAGTTAAGACGTTGACAAATGTTTATTTTGTTAAATTGGAAAACTTTATTTAGTAAAATTACATAATAAATGATTTTGACCAATAAAGACTTTTATATATTAATAAAAAAGAAAAAAAAATAATAATAAGAAAAAGCATTAAACTAGGTATAAAACTTACATTAGAGCGACTTTTACGCCTAGGCTATTTATCACAAGTATAAAACTTAATATTTTTGGAAAGCTCTAACTAGAATAAGTGATAAAATTATGATTTATATCTTCATAAAGGGCGTTTTATACACGTGAAAGCAAATTTAATTATCAAACTCCCGACACCAAAATATTGTCTTCGTTAAAAGCTCCGCTGTGCGCGTTTATTTGAAAAGTTTTCGTGTAATTTTGGAAACTGAGTTAGCCTATTAACATTGCTATTTGCCACGCTCATCATAACACCTTCAAGTTACAGTAAAACGCAATGATTGTTGCACATCGTCAAAATTCGGCGTTATTTTGCGAAAGTCCATCGTAACATAAGATGAGTGTCACACGGTGGTGGTCGGTTGCAATCGGCACCGGACAGTATATCTCCTGATGATGCCCCGTGGAGGTAGGGGCGAAACATGTATTGAGCAGATTCAGTGCTAGTGGTGCCAGGTGCATTTATTTGCGGCCGGTCGGTGCACTTATATTATTGCATAACTTACAATCACTTGTGTGAAAGTAGTTAGCTTAATATTTTTTATTTCATTGTTATCGAAGGATACTGTCTCTTTCCAAGTGTCAATGTGCAAAATTTACCACCTAGTACTGTATCTTTGCTATCATTTTGATGAGATTCAGTTTCCGGATAAGCCATTGACTGCTAATGGATATTTTATGTGCGGTAAGAGCGCCCTCTTGTTGCCGAAATAATTCTGGAACTTTTCGCGCGTATATTTTGGTTTCCTTTTCAGTGGTAAAACTATGATTTTGTTTTAAGTTTTATAATTTCTGTTTTTAATGATAATTGTCTGGACAAAATACAATACAATGAAATTGTGTCTAAATTTCATCCTTAATTTTTGAGTAACTATTTGCCCACCTTTTTGGTTGGTGAAACCGATCGATTTCCGTAATTGCTGTTTTAAAATTTTGATTTTGGAATTGGAATAAAACACCTTCCCATATTTAATTTCAAAATTATTATTTAGCCACTGACTAATCTGCCTGTCTGCCTACCATATTTGGTAAAAGCATGTTTTAGTGATAATAAAGAAGCGATGAAGAGCGATGATAATGAACAGTAAGAACGCCCTCTTGTTGCTAAAACAATCCTGTAACTTTGAAATTTTATAATAATATTTGCTGTTTTAAAATTTTATTTAAATTACTATGTAAGTTTCATTATTTTATCTTCATGCGTTTACGAAGTAGGTAAGTATTATAATAAAAACATTACAAACCAACTAAGTAGTATTCAAATTAGTATTCTTAGTATTTGTGCACATTGTTAGTTTAGTTAACAGTCGTCGGCGGAGTTAACGAACTTTGATCCTGCCACGCGTTTAGCCTAGCTCGTCTTTTGTTTCTCAGAACCAACTTAACAGCAAGCAGATCTTAGTATTATTCTCATTTGAATATTGTATCTTATTCTAACACAGCAATCAATAAATGAGTAAAATGCACTTATGCAAGTCTCAAACTGCAACTGTAGAGATTAAGCCTCTTCTGCCAATTAAACGATTTCTATTTCTGTGTTTTTTTTTTGTCATGACTGCAATGTGTGATTACACGTCACCTTTCTGATATTTTTTTTTCTTTTTGTTGCTATTGCAATGGGATCCCACAGGTTCATAAATTATTTAATAAAAAATAACATTGCTACCTACTCAAACGATTTTTTTTTATGTATTTATGAAAATACTATACCACAACGAAGTCGTGAAATAGAAATTAGCAGAATAGAGCTGTTTAAAGGCTCATTCAGTAGTATTTGTGCAGCTCAAAATTAAGATAAGTTACTTAAAGCTAAGTTGGGAAGTTTAGATCTGGTGGCCTACTGCCGGGGAAGTTGCCCAGGTCGTATTATGTGACCCGACGAATCCTGGTGTCAGAGTTTTTGAACCGCCTAAGAGCTTAGCTAATAGGCTAACAACATGCATTACGGAATCCTTTCTCTTACAGAAAATCAGGTGAATCCGGCTGCATGCATTGTCTTAGTCAAACTGGGGATAATCTCACAAAGTTAGTAATAAATAAATATCAACTTTTTGTTTCCGCGTGGAAATAGAACCCAAGACCTATAGACCAGCAGCCCATGGCTCAGCCTGCTAGACCACGTAGGCAGTTAGATAAGTTACTTAAAGCTAAGTTTACAAGTTTCGATCTGGCGGCCCAGTGCCGGAGAAGTTACCCGCTTGTATTATCCCCATGAGAGGTTGAAAACTTGGGCACAAGGCTTAAGGCGATTATGCAGGTCGTTGTAATTTTCAGAACGTGTGAGTAGTTAGCAAAACAAGTATAATTTACATGAAACTGCGGCATGGGTCGCCTTGAGTTTGGGTGCCGCTTGCGTGAGATTTTTTTGGTCAGTCGATACTTCATACGACATGACAAATTCTTAAAATACATTATAGAAGGGGAAATAGAAGAAAAGAGAGGAAGAGGAAAACCAAGATAAAGAGGAGGTGAATGTCAAGTCGTATAAAAAATTTAAATCGTTGGTATGGTAGAGGATAGAGAAAATTGGTGATTACTCCACCGACAAGTGCCTATATAGCATTTAAAATAAGAAAAAAAAAATGTAATACTGCTCCTTTTTTTCTAGAACAAATAAATATAAATGCTTCTCTTCCGGAGCATGCTTTAAAAATTACGAGCTCAATTAGCTCATTCATAGATAGATAATCTATAAACGCGCAGGTTCCTCTCGATCGAATGCTCACTGTGGGGACGCACCTTAAGATCGTAACCAGCTACCTTAAACCTTTAAACTCGGGCGCGGGGTTTAACAGATTTAGCGGTAATTGTAATCAGATAATCCCTCTTGTTTCGGAGCCTATACTTGGTATTGTTGCCAACAAACTGGATAAGTAAGAAACGGGTAAGTTGGTAGGGAGATGTTGTTCTAATTTAATTCACCTTCAAAGGGTAAAAGTTTATTACTACAACAGAGAATGGTTGTAGAGCAATAATAACAGAACTTTTTATCTCTCACTATTCTATTTATCATTATTAGGTATATCTACACGTAACTTTTGGCTTCCTTGAAAAGTAGTAAATCACATGAAAATTGGCAAGGAAAGTATAACATGAAATAAACGAAGTTGATTTTGTACTTTTCTATGTCTAATATGGGTTGGTTCTACTCATAAAGCTAAACCATCTCAAGGTAAGTCGAAATAGATAGAAATTAATCAAAATTAATTAACTCATTAGCTTTAATAAACTAGATCGTGATGCTAAATGATAATGCTTCTATGGATACATCCTGTCCACAATTTTGTTACGTACCTTATAAACATAATACTAACCTTGGCGGTGGCATATTTATTAGTGATCAGCAGGCCTATGATGCGCACTGTAGACTTCTATTTGTCTACACGTGTTGCAAACTTCACTCTGATTAATTCCTGTTCTTTTCCGATGTGAAGTGCGCAACGAAAGAGATAATGTGTAGACATATCGAAGTCTACAGTGCGCATCATAAGCCCCCAGATCACCTGACCATGCACGTGGCCCATGAATGGTTAGATGCAACAGTACTAACCTTGGCATATGATAGTTATGATCTGGATGACGCTGATCGCGAAGCTCTTGCAGGGCCCCCGTCGCCAGCTCATAGCGTCAGTCTCATGCCGCTCACCAATCACAACGCTTCGACATCACGTCATGCACCTGACCCATGATTGGCTCGATACATCTGCAATAAACACGCATAACAATAAATACTTCAATGACCGAATATAATGCAACAATTTTGAATCATGTCTGTGAATGGTTAACTGGAACTGTTTAGTTAAACAAAGTAAGCTTTATTCGGGTACTACAAACAAACCAATTTTAATATTTATGACAGCTAGGCAAACTGGGACTTTAATTACTTATTTTTGTAAATATTTAGAATTTGGATTTCATGTAAAAAAAACTAATTTTGAAATGCCTTACATTTAATATATTTGGAATTATAAATTTATTCAGACACTTTGACTACTAATTTCTACCACAGAATATAATAATAGTTTGTAACATCATAAAAAAATTGAATGTTTCATAAATACCCATGAGTGGACTAAACTTTCCGAAGATATTCAGATAGAATATAACATGGATTTGTAGTGTAGACGACTTATTATGTAATGTAGACGACTTACTACCGCGGAAAAGGAAAACATCAGTGTAAAAACTCACTATAATAATTCACGGATGAATTTTTAGATCGAAAAACCAGTAAAATATTGAACTTATTAACGTATTTTAAATGTAAATTATCAAATTTTGAATGAATATGAAACTGAAGGTTCTCGTTTCAAAGAGTGAGGTGAACAAAGGCTTTCATTACTGTTTCATCTTCATTTCATTCACAAATTAAATGGTACCTAATATTACGCTGTGCTTAATTAAAACTGGTACTTGAATAGATAATAAAAGAGTATTACCGAAATGTCTCATCGGGTTATTAAGTGGAGAGTCCGTAGGGAGAGTTCATATCGAAATGAAAAAAAGAATTGTTAAAGTAATTAATTTTTATTTTATTTTATTCTTACAAATAAAAAAAGTCTCGCAGGTTTAGGTAAAGACCTCACTTTCCTTAACCGGTTATCAGTCCACATCGTGCCTTTCATCGTGCCATTATAGAGGTAATTAATAATTATGTAAAATTCAATCAAATTTTAATTATATTGAGCCGTTTTAGAAAAGTCGGCTAATCTTTTACATATAAAATCTTTTTAAATAAAATTCCTTAAAAACTGTTTGGAATTCTGTTCCTTTATATATTACATAGAAAAATATAATAAAATCATTGAATATATAAATCAACGTTGTGCTGGACAATGCCCAAACAAAATTTACGTCCTCCAAACAATATACGGCGCGTAGTTGGCGATCCTATAAACTAGTTATCGCAATTTCGCTTTAACATAAATCTGCTATCGCTGGGCGGTGTTTTTGATGTAAAATATAAACTTTGCCCATCGGTGGGCAATATCGATACATCACGCGGAACAAAACAGCGATTTTATCACTTCCAACCGATGTGTTCGGTCGGACGGTTTATCAGAATACCGATAAACGTGGACGACGTACGTACCGACCGAGAATTAATAAATCACGCTGCTGTGTAAATACCTACTCCGCATTTTAATGGATTAACTACAGGGGGATTCAATGATAATAACACAGCTGTTTTTCCTCCAAGAAATACTGTAGAAGTTCAAAAAGGGAATTAAGGGGGACAGTGTATTGTTTACGCGATGGATTGACAACGCAGTCACTATATCGATACTCAATTCGTAAATTGTTATGTTTGTCTATGTCTACGACAATAAACTTCACTCTTGAGTTGGTTTATAATTTCCCATTTTAGAAAGTTACCTGAAAGGTTCTGTAAACTAAATAAACGCTTCACGTAATATAATTATAAATCTATAACCTAGAATTAATTTCTGAAACGGGACATAGGTACATAAATAAATAAAAAACCGCTGAAAATCAGTTATCCTCTTTTGTGGTAGTTTGTGTTGCCATTTAGTGGCAGATTTTGCAGTGTATAAAATATTTACGTATTTTAATTAACATTTTCAATATAGAATAAAAGAATATTATATATTTTTGGAACGTATAGTGGTTGTGAAATAAAATTCGAAAAACATTTTACCTGGGTAAATAGATATTTTTGTTATGAATCCAACATGCAAACCTCTTTTTATGAAGCTGCGCTCAGCGTTGCGAAATTTGTTTTTCAATGGAAATATTATTCGTCATTTCAAATGATTTCAAAAGTATTTTTCTCAGTGAATATTTTTTTTTATTATAAGGAAAATCAGAAATACTCAAACTCTCCGGTCTATTATTATTTTTATTTATGATCGTGATGATATTCGGCTGCAGGCATGAAAAATATCTACATACTTCCTTAATGTTTTTAATACAAAGGCCTATTTCACTCGATACATTTTGGTCAAACAAATTACTGTTATACCACACCTATCTACCTACCATTGGCTATATCGAGCCAGAGTCAACGATGGAGCAGGCACATCCAACCTTCAGGCACTGACGTACCTATCTTTATTAGTGCAGTTAGGAGATCAGTCTACGAGGCTTGCTCCAGCAATCACTGTCGAATCAACCGTCACATTGGGAGTAAGGCATTCAGTACTAAATCTGGCTAGAGGCTTCGAGCCGTCAATCTATTCTAAGTCAGTAGCTGCCTGTATTATTAATGTAACCGTTTGACACACTTAGCAAAGCAGTCTACAGATTACTTAGTAGCTGAAAATCAGTGTTTACAATGGTAGCAATTCGTGGTTGCAAAATACGCGATTTAACTAATATAAGTCCATACCTGTCACTTTCTATCATGAGAGAACAGAACGGGATGGCAATACTTTTAGTTGAGATTTAGTTAAGTCGGGATGATTACGAATCGGGCCCAATGTGAACTTTATATCTTGTATCCTTTTTATTATTGTCACACATACTTAAATTAACTTTTTATAACGTTGTTATTTTTTCTTCTATCCAATGCATGAAGTTTTGATACATTTTCCACTTTTTAAATGATAAAACTTTCCTTTTGGAAATCACATTTTATATCCCAACCTAAATTCCTTCACAGCAACATATAAAAACTTAAAGCTGACCACTGACACAACAGATATAGCTATATTTTGGTATTGAGCGATACTTAAATATACCTATTAAATTCGGATACTATAAAAAAAATAAAATAAAAAGGTTCTTTATTGCTCAATACTATACTCAATTCAACTTGAACTTTCGATATCTTACGGCACCCTGATACTTCAACCTTCATCGAGTCTTATCGGGATGTAATGAGGTATATTTCCGTCAGCTCAATACTGAAATATAATATTATCTGCAGAGTCTGTAGTTAGCATTGAGCCCAATACTTTAAAAAACCCAGACTGCCTAGGCCAAAACCTCAAAAGTCACAAGAAATAAACCGTGCATAGAAAACAACCGCAGACAGTTAAGTCTAGGCCGAATTAACACAGTGATAGTAGACTGTCAAGGCTGAGGTTAGTGCAGCTAAATTCAGAATCGTCAATCGATACAGCTCCAAGCACTGAATTCACTAACTGCCTAACTAGTCAAGTCAATTTAGAGAATATTTTATAAAGAAGGTCGTAATAATATCACATTGACCGCAGACTGTCAAGGCTGAGGTTAGTGCAGCTAAATCCAGAACCGTAACGTAAGCAAAGTCAATTGTAATAAACGAAGTTTTTATGCACTGATGTCCGTAACACTATGCTAGTAAGGGGTTGAGTACACCTAACGAGTACAGTGGCGAGACAGTAAGAAAATTGTATGTACTGGGCACTTGGACGAGTGACTCGGCTATACATTTACTTACTGTTTCGCCACTTTACTCGTTAGGTGTAATCAACTCTTTATCTGGCAATTAGGCAGCAATTCTTAACAGAAAATTCTGACACAATTCATGACAATTTTCTCCCGTACATTTTTGTTCCCAATATTTCTTTTTTTTTTCAACTGTATGTCAGTAGTGTACCATTACCTCTAACGCCTTACTTTACTGGACTGTGACGGTCTAACAATCTAGGCTACTAAACTCGGCTTATTGATTATACATTCATAATGTGAAGCCGCTTAGGGCACATCAAATCTGTTATTGCAATGTGAAATGCCTATAGCAATAGGCAATAATTTAAATTAACGAGGAGAGGCTTAATAGATATAAGTTACATACATACATAAAATCACGCCTTTATTCCTAATGGGGTAGGCAGCACTGAAACCCTCGAATCCCTTAGCTGGTTTTTACAGCATGCCCGGGAGGAGATGCAGCTGGCACATTCTATGTTTTTCTTTCACTCCCAGTACAGCATGGAAGTTCTTTATAGTTGTGGGTATATACCAAGAATTAAATCTTATATCTTATGTATAAATTAGTATGCATTAAAGTAACAGCTTATGATAGTTGAATATAAATCAGTTGTTTCCTTTTGTATGTTATTTTTATTTTTCGCTCTAACATTCTTTTAAATTAAACATACAAACAGCAATCAGAGATTTAACTTAATTTTAGAATTATCTGTCGTAATAGTACATAAAACTTAAAGCAGATGAGTATCTTCCTAAAATCAAATATAAACTTTTCTCTAGTCAAGGAAAATAAAATGCATACGAGAGAGAGAAAATCCGATACTTACAAGGAACGTTATCAGCATAAAACAGAAGGAGCTACGAACTCTGCCTTCGTAGCAATCGTAGCAGTCGTAGCTTCTCGTAGCAAAATACTACGAAAAATACTCAGTTCTACAGGAATCCTAAATAAGATTGGGTGGGTTCGGGTATCGTTTGATTTGTCGAGGCAATGTAGTTTTTTTTTGCAGGCTCCACCTGAATTTTCAGAACGAATAGACTGCAAATTATGACCGAGAGTTTAATGAATGTGCCATAGATAGCCTCTATACTGTTATAAACAAATTGGATCCGATTTAAATTACAACGAAAAAAAACTTATACGTCTGTATGAAATCAAAACCACGGCCTTTACATCAAGTGCTAAAGGCTCTACCAACCTACAGAAGCAGTTAAATGAGATTAAAATTAAACTGCCAATTGAGAAAGCCCGATTAACGCCTAAAATTACCGAGACAAGGTCGTCCGTCAAATTACCCGTATAATAACTATAAAGGGATGTTACGGGGTGAATTAGGTATAATAAGTGGACCCTCCTCCTACCATGCCGTTGAATGTGCCCGAAGTTTTGTTGCGGGGCTTTGTTAAATACGTATAGAAGTATTAAAAAAAATTTGTCACGTGGTCGAGATCATGGTCGTTTGGTCGCCATGACCTCATGAATTTTTTGTATGTAATAAAATAAAATTTTCTTCAGAAACTTGACGACGTTTTTTCGTCACTTTCACTTAAACCGTGGTCTTGCTGTAAAATGATTGGTGTTCGACCGGGGTAGGTCCGGGGGCAGTGGACCAGTCAGTACAGAGCCTCGTTAAATAGCCTCAAACGAGTGATCTGAGCCCGCGGCCCGCTGTGAGGACAAAGGTTTGACGGGTGGTGCAAGGCATGCGCTGTAGAGTTTTTCGTTTCTAGCATAAAAAAGTATAACAATAATTATGCAATGCAATGAAGTTAAAATGAGATTGCTGTAGTTAGTAGGCAATGATAATATTAAAAAAATGCAATTTAATAGAATAAAAATACAATCGACCGAAATGAAAAGTGCACTTTGCGTTGCGTCGTGTCGCTTCCCGATGTGATTTAACCCCAAGACTCACTTTGGGTCCCTAAGCTGCAGTATTAAGTTTGGTAGTCTGTGCGCTCATCCATATCATATTACATTCGTATCCAATTCGTATCAGAAAAAAAACATAGATATGAAACAGAATCGAATATGGGTGAGTGCACAAACGCCCTTAGTATTAGCCAATTAGAATAATTTAAATAGGCACTTCGTTTATACCTTACACTGTCGCTGAGCGGAAGTCGCCCTCGCTCCGTGCCCAGAAACTTGATTTATCCCGCGATCAAATTCAATTGTGTCAAACGAGAAATTGACTAAAAATTCTACTGTCGCGTCTTCGCTACTTGCGCTGCCATCTTACATTTTTATACATTCCAACTTTTGAATTCCTTTCTTTTTACTGTTGGAATATTTTGTTTCTATTGGTCTATACTTAGGCTCGTATTTATAAACCATCTCAAGATTGAGAGCAATATTGAGTGCGGATTTGACAGGTCATTTTGTATTGGAATGACGTTTCTGATACGAACTCAAACTCGCTGTTACTCTTGAGAGCTGATTATAAATACGGGCCTTAGGTATAGCATGATAACTCATCTTACTGAGTTGAAGTGTTTAATTATATAAGAAAAGTATACTTCTTCTTTTCGTATCGATGGCGAAAGTCACACGGTCGACCTCCAATAGTTGGCGACGCTATTGGAGGTCGACTTAAAGGTATTGAGAAATAAATACGGACGTTTCGACTGAGTTTCATCAGCAGTTTTTTTTCTCTTTTTTTATCAGTCATGGTCGCGAGCTGACTCTAATTATAACCAATTATATTTTAAATCAATTTCAAATGAGTTTTTTCAATAATTATCTTTTATAACTGGATTATTTTTAGGTGCAGTATCATGTCTAAAATTTTGAAAATTGCACACAGATAGAGTGCGGCAGGCAAAAGTGCAGCTTGATCAAAGTTTCGGGAAAAGTTTAAACCATACTGGGAAACGATGGCCGCCAGAAACTTAATTAGCGCAAACAAAATTAGATTTCCTGACAATAAACATTTAAAATAGCCGGCAGGCAGACATCCTTTTCTAGAATTCAGATAAAATATTAATAGAGTAGAAGTTTAAAATTTCACTACGT
The DNA here is from genome assembly GCA_029255725.1 of Scrobipalpa atriplicella. Lineage (NCBI taxonomy): Eukaryota > Metazoa > Arthropoda > Insecta > Lepidoptera > Gelechiidae > Scrobipalpa > Scrobipalpa atriplicella. The sequence goes on from JARACY010000354.1 coordinate 23,263, forward strand.
ATCGTCCATCAAATAACTGCCAAAATCCGCAGAACTTTCTTTTTATTAGGAATGTGAACAATTATCAGAGTTTTTTAAAATGCAATCATATATAATTCGTAATAAATTATAAGCAGTTGCAATTGTAATAGAGGTATCAAATATTACATAAAAGAACATAACCATTTGAGTTTACAAAAGTTGAAGAAAATTTTGTTAAATATAAAAGAAATACAAAATAAACGAAGCAAGAAACCTTTTTTGCAAAAAAGACGCTAACAATAGCCGCCAACGATCCAGTTAATTTGATTCTCGCAAATGCCGCGCCTCGACCAATATTTGGACACATTTTAAAATCCAACAGTCTTTCCTTCGCTTCCTATCTCGCCGTATCTTGGGGTAATAGAATTGTAAATTGAAAAGCAATAGGTCGACGGGCCGGCGGGGCGAGTCGTTCATCTTTCCCCGAGGGCCGCGGTAGCCCATCGCTCCCGGGCTTCCCCTTTCGCCCACTTTGTTGAAAAACATTGGCCACTCTGTTTTGTTTCGAGTTCGCGCGCCGGACCTTTTGTGCTTTTCGATTCGGTGTCGCGCGAATGTCTTTTGTTCACGTCGCTTTATTTTCTCTCGCCTGTCGAAAAGTGAAATGTTTGATGTTGATGTGAATTTGTGTTAAAGGTTTGCTGGTTGACTGATTTGTTTCTTTCATTACAGATATTATTTATTTCTATCAATGTCGTTTTTAAACATACGGTTGTGACTTTTAATATTAACGATATCGATGTCATTCATCGTCTATTATTATTATAAATTCATCATTTACCTATAATATTATTAGAAATTTTCCTGAAAGAATCTTATAATAACAGATTTTACAAGAAAAGATTCACTTCTCACTGGAAACTTTTGAAAATCGGTGACATAAAACCGGTAAGCCGAAATCTTAATACGAAATAAATTATATGAGAAATTTTATTCGTATTTCAATCTATAACCGGCCAATAAACGGCTGGAGGCGTTAATTTAAAAAGGTCGTAGCACACTAACATACTCACGGTTCTCGATGATCTCAATAAAATATCTCATTAAGTCACGAGAAAAACGCGGGACAAAAGGCTAATCTATCAAATGCGCCTTGTGATTAATTTTGGTTGTTGTATGAAGCTTTTAGTTTGTAGAGTCTAGGAGAGTAAGTATTGATAACTTTTATTCGCAGTGATATTTAGGTATAGATATAAAAATTATAACTCACGAAACACAATTTGAATAAAAAATATATCATCATACTTAATAAGTATTATCTATACTATAGGAAGCAAACCGATGAAAATCATTTAGGAGTAATAGTCACGGATAATTTTCCCAAAAAAACTAGAATTTTATAAATTACACCAAACGAGAATGAATCCGGTTAAGACCTTTTTATCCGTATTTACTCAATTACCGGCCTATAAACGGCTGGAGGCGATAATTCGACAAGGCCTTTACACACCGGCGCGCTTCCGCACTTTCACGTCACCCAACGATCCATTCATCTCTCGACGGAATACTTGAGCTTTGTTCACATTAATGAGGAATACCGGGACTCTATGGGTTCTTTGAGTAATTTTTAAAATGTGTGGAGATTATAGGTTAGACAAAAAAAAATTACTCGGTCATGAATTTTTAAGTTGTTCAATTAATTTGACTGAATAATACTGTCTCTTACACCCGGTAGATGTTTTCGAGCTTCTTTTCTTTAAATATTTTACCTTTAAGGTCAAAATCTTTAAATTTCCTAGATATTTTCTACAAAAGAAACGAGAACCGTCTCCAAATGGCTATTTGAACCCGATAATTCGACAAGGCGATTACACACTGGCCGACTCCCGCCCGTCGACGCGCGGCAATTAATCTTGCGTTCCGTTCCGCGCTGCCGCTCTCCAACGACGCCCCAACTTCGCTTAATACCTTGCTCTTATTCGCCTATGATGAACGGCCGCGTTTCGAAATAAAACACCTATTTCCTCTTTGTGTAATTATTATTTTTCTTTCGCTTATTTTTTGCACAAGTAAAATGTTTGACTTTTTGTATGTATGTGGTAAAATTTTATGTTATTTTGCTAGGAAAATACCTACACATTAATGAGGTAATTAAAGCCTAGTACTCGTATTTGTCATCGAGCCACTCGAAAGAGGATAGTCGACACGATTGAGAAGGAGAGCGAATACGAGTATCTAGGCGTATGCGCCTAGTAGGTAGGTTACGGCAATATTACAGAAAATTCATTTTTCAAAAGTAATAAATAATTTTAAATAATAATCCTCACAGTTTTCACTAAAGATAAAATTAAAATATTTAAAACATAGTTACCTACTTCATTTAATTATTATTTTGAACAAGGTAAATACCACGATAATATTCATTTTGATTACCTCAATATTTGGAAATGGTTGTACGTTCCACAGCATCGTGGTAATAACTCCGTTTAAAAATTATTATTTAAAGCCTCACCAGTTAATTTATTTCAAAAATAAGCTTGTGATTGTACATTTTAACCTCTGTTTTCAGTAGATGATAAATGTGTAATTATACCTCAATTTGAAATTATTAGGTCTAAACTGAAAAGTCTCTTCCAATAAAGTACCAATAAAACGGTATTCCCGGCTCGTTCGGACGATTGTTGAAAAATGCCAGTGGATATTGAATTTGAGAGAACGGAACGTCGCCGCGGGCGCAGCAAGACGACAAATTGCTCTGAGATCGACGTGGCGCCGTCGACTTGTGTGGATAGAGCTTTATATTATACAGGTACCTACATAACGTGGTGTCTCAAAAACATAATTCTTCATTTTCTTTTGTAATCAACTACCTTTCTGTGATCGCAAGTCTGACCTTTTGAGACGCCCAATATGGCGTCGTACTATCTGTCCTAGTAAACGGAATCTGTGTGTGAAAATCTTTTTTTTGGCAGACAATCATAATGATTTCATCAATATGGAAACTGGAAACTACGAGTATCTTACAAACTCATACAAATTACTTTCTCATGTATTTTTTCTCTGTTATGAGTATGGATGCACAACTTCTAGACATCGAGAGCCTAGGCTTAGACTACTAGACTACAGAGGCCAGTAAAAATACTGGTCTATATCGTAACTAACTACTTAATCAATAAAATTTTAAGTAGGAAAAATCATTTTGTAGACTCAGTTATCGCTAATGAACAGGCTCCATCACAAACCGTGCGGCAAAATCAGATGAATTTATAACTTCAACACAATCGACTCCTTTTAAAGCGCTTCCCAAGGATCCCATTGAAATTTCTTAATCGAGACGGAGGGCTCAATCCGAGCCTCTTTACATTTTTATATGAATATTTTCCGAGGGTTATAATATTATAATGCGATTAAAAAAAACCTTAAACCTTTGCTGGGGTAATAAGGGGCGTGACTCTGAACATTTTTGCATCATCTCGTTATATGAAATCGATTTAAGCGAACATCTCGCAAATGAGTGGGGGTTTTGTACAACGATGTGATCGAGAATGTATATTGAGATGTTTTCCGAGGAATTCGGTGAATTTATACGCTGATACGAATGAATGAGCAATTAACTTTGAGTTTCGTAAGGGTCTATGTTTGAAAATGGAATTTCGACAAGTGAATCTTGTATCCGGCTGAGTTACTACTCACTTCATCAGCCCCTTTTTTAGCTTATCTTTGAATGTTCTCAAATTAGAATAAAAGAATAGTGTGACGATTCTAGCAACAATTTTTATCAACAAGTGGAAAGGACGAGTGAATACCAAATGCGAGGTAGTGTCGGCAACAACTCCATTTGCATTCAGATAGAAAATTCTCCTTCTTGCAAGAGAACGTTTGAAAAATTATCAAAAGTCACAAGTACAGCTCTACGAACTCTTTCACTGCTGAGACGTCCCACGTTACACAGACCACGTAATCCACATTATTTCCGAGCGACATTTAAACTTTCATTCCGAGTGTCACCGGCGGGGGGCGGGGGGTACGGGGTACAACCCGCCTCGAGTGAGACATAAAATGAAATATAGCCGAGTCTCTTCGCCGCGGCGCTTTTTTATTGCCGCTATGTGTAAAGCCTGTAAAAAAATTACTCGCGACTTACTTTTTTATTTGGGCGCAAGCCCGCGGGACGGAATGAGGTGATGATAATTTTTTATACGCCTTCCTTCCCCTTGAATATTGCTCCGGCAACGTCTTTATTTGCAGGGCGTAATTGTCGAAAGGCGAAATAATGGTGGATTACTGGGCCCTCAGTGTTGGGTTTTAATAAGGGGTTTAAGGTAAGCACCGTGTTTTAGTGGTATCTTTCAGGAGATGGGGTAATTGAATTAATGTTTGTTAATGAGGAAGTTGTTTGCGTAATTTTATAAGCTGTAAGAAGCTAAAAGGTCAAGTAATCCAGTTATCATTTTAGTTCAAATTATTTGTGAACTAGCTTTCACGCGCGGTAAATGAGTTTGGCCGTGGAAATGAAGGTTTTCTCGCGATGAATAGTATGTCCTGTTCCAGGACCTACCTGTATGTATGCCATGTTTTATTCTGATTCGTCCATTGGTTAAATCGTGTAAAAACATCCAAAGAAAATTAATATCCATACTTTCGCATTTATAACGTTAAGTAGTACTACCTATCTACTGCAATTGTAGACTGTAAGTTTTAAAATGGTAAAGAAAAGAAGTTGTTTTGCTATTCCTATCCCGGGCGGGCAGTAAAAGTCAGTAAAGAACTCCAGTTTATTTATTGTGACTAAGTTAACAGGCTGAAAACTTGTTACTACAGAAGCAGAGTATTTTCTTTTATCACTGTTAATAATATTTTAAAAACAACGTAGTTGGCTTCGAATAATCCATTGTGAATCTTTTTATTCTGTTAGTCAATACAAGCGCGACCATTTAATCTCAAGATAAGCTAGTTACTAATATATTAATAAAATACATACTTGGCTAGTCACTTGTAGGTTTGACGGAGGTTTATAATTTTAGTTTTGGATTTTAACGTATTTTATTGAAATTATAATCAATATAATAATATTGAAGACTGAACTTATAATATTATTATGAGTTCAGTCTTTAACAAAATAGTTTTTTAAAAACTTTGCGAAATAGAAGCATGTAGAGTAGACTCTTAGAAATTGTCACTGCGGGCAAGTATCGTGATGATGTAAGAAACATTATATAATAATATCCACGGAATAGGCAATTTTTGTGGATGAATTTCACACTGAACTCGCCAATCTGCTTGCCAAACGTTTTGTCTTTGCCTTATTCCTGGCTGGTTGATGTGGTTTTACTAACTGGAAATGTGTAAACAGCGTAGTAAGATACCAGGACCGCAGCGAATGTCACAGGTTGTTATTTATGAGTGTGCTGTCGGTGCAGCGGACGCCGTGTTAATAAACGGACTTAGTTTTTGTGTCAAACAACCAGAGACACAACTTCTGTAATGTTTATTCGTACTGATAGCATACCTACTAAGATAATACATTTTGTATAATTAATTTTTTTCTTAACTTGTATCATGGTCTGTTTATACCTGGTGTAAGGAACAGTGTACCAGAAACCGACGGAGTTTGCTCAATCAAGGAAACTGAACAACTTTCACCAGGTTCTCTTTCAGGAAATGAAAAAACAAAACGTTTCCATGCAAAATAACCACCTCGATCAGACAATTTGTGTGGAAAAGCCAAATTTCTTTTTCCATTTCCTGAAGGAGTTACCTGGTGAAAGTTATTCAGTCTCGTTGACTGAGCAACCCATATCAGTTTCTGGTACGCTGTTCCTTACACTTGGTATTAGATGTTGGAAAGCAGGAAAATAAGGTGTAATATAATATAAATTTTCCAAATAATATTCTATTGTGTCAGGAACTTCCGCCCACCAACACATCACTTCCAAAAACGGCTACAACTCAACGATTTCCGCACCTCTTCATGTCTGTTATTAAAGTCAGGTGCTTTCCCTTCCCACACATCTTGCTTGCTTTAATCAACCCCCTCGGTGGTCTGCTAATAACCCTCCCCCCTCACCCCGCTGCCCCCCTGTCCCAAGGCTATGGAGGTAACATGGTGCACGCTGTAATTGAAGTGGATGTTTGCTGAAGACGTATTATTATGAGGGATGAGTGCAAGGGGTTTAATGTTAGGTGAGGTTGTGAGGTTGTAGGGGGAATTGAGGTTAGCAGAGCATAATTCAGAACAAGGGGCCGCGAATGTAAACTGGTTGAGATTAATTAAGGGTTCTTGAAAATAGGTGTTAAGAAAAGAAACCAATTATATCGGTGTAAAGTATAGCTTCCTACAAACTAATTGGGGCTGCTCAGTCAAAAAATTTAACAACTTTTACTATTTAAATCGTTGAAAGAAACAACAGTCACACGTTTTCTGAGGTCTACACAACTGTAACTCATTTTAATAAAATTGTTTCCATGGCTCCGAAATGGTTCGAGACGTAGGGAAATTCAAAATGAGGAAAAACACAACTAAGTCCGTTAGAAATAGTTACATTGGAACTATTATTTTTTTTTTGCCCCATACAAAATGACTACTTCAATCAAACAATTTTGTTTGAGAAACATTTTTTTTTTATATTTCCTGATAAGATAATCTTGTAAAAGTTGTTCAGTTTCGTTGATTGAGCAACCGCTACAAATTGACTTATGAGTTTAAAATCAAAATACAAATAAAAGTTACAAATAAAGTTTTATGTTTATAACGAAAGCAGATACTCTAGAACTAACTTGCTAGATATGTGTAGAAAATATTTAACAATCATAATTTTAGCAGAAAACGCAATCTTCACAAGTATATATTTAGAACTAACGTGGCTACACGGCGTACAAGTTAAAGTTTCGAACATGTAACGCTGAAAGTTAAATTACTTTCATCTTTGGAATATAGTTGCAAAATAATAATTGAATTATATCCCTAGGGATATTCTGGGACGGCAATTAAACTTTTAATCTAAAAATTAATTTGTCTACTGAAGATTAAATAAAGAAGTATAACTTCAAAAAGTAGGTGTAGGTACAAAGTAAAAAGTGGAAACATGTGTTGAAACGTTTTAGAAGATCTAGAGAGTCTAGACTAAAGTCATTAATCATTGTACTCGATTGCGAAAGTATTTTAAGGAGAATCTAAAAAATAGAAACACAGTAGTTTAATAACTTACGATATAATATTTGAAAAATATGGGGAAACATCGAATTTGTAACCGTTAAGATTTTACAGGACAACAAAAATTATCGTAGATATAGGAAAATACAATTTTTATGGAACAAACACGGCATTTTTAGCTAGATATAATTGTAATTTTTTAGCTAGATACTACTAAATTATTTAACACATGAGCGTCCATAAATATTAAGCAAGAGTGTAATAAAGTTAATTAAATCTAATTTATATAAACCTCGTCGTTAACCTTTCGTTTAAACTACGGTTAAAGTTTGCTTAGGGGAGATTATGAGATAACTCTAATGGTTTTCTTACAGACTTATAAAAAGAAGGGCTCTTCCCTCCAAGTTCTCGACTCGACTTTTGTTTTTTTTACAGCTTTTATTAAGCTCCAGTAAATTAAGTTGGTTTTTCCTTCAGGAGACAGAAGGAAGGAACTCGGAATTATATTATTTCGTGGTGTTTTATTAAGTTGGTATAAGACGTCCTTTGTTTTGGAAGGACTAGTTATTTTGTTGAAAATTAAGGGTCACTGTACCTTTGAGGCAACATTTTATTTCTATTGGTATAGCCTACCGTATTTTCTTACAGAGGAACATTACGGCTTTAAAGAAGAAAAAAAATATTAAGTAACATAGGTACCAATACTGGTACAAAAAGAGTCTTATAAACATCAACCATGACCAGTGGCAGGTACACCATTCTCCTAATTAATGAAGCCAAAGTTTTATTCAAATTGTCTCAAAACAAACGATACTACCACTCAAGCCAAGTTTAAACTACGACATAGTTCAGCCAAGTCATTTTATTACGTGAAACTTGGCGCTAAAGGCGAGAATCGCTTGCACTGATCGAATTAAAACTTGTCTCAACTCAAGTGTAAATTTCTTAAGGTCGGGTACCTACAAAATACAAAGTTTTAAACTTCAAAGATCAACAACGTTGGCTGCTTAAAAAATAAGTTAATAACTTTAAGGTAGCTACAAACACAGCAGAGTGCCGAAATATATCGTAAGATACCGTAATATAGCAAGAATTTCAAGCTAGATTAAGTCGTATTAGGATGTACCTAATTAAGGTATAGCGTAATATTAACGTAATATTAGGGAAGAATATGAATGAAAGCACTTAAAGTAACTGTTATTTAATTAAATCTAAATATAGACATATATCTTCACCTGAATTCACCTTTACTAAATTAGGAACTCGTAATCACCTGTACATTCTATACCGAATGTCACATCTGCTCTCCTGATACACAATCAGCTCACGCGATTCACAAAACATGCGCACAATGGAACCCTCTTTACTACATCTAGGGGTTTACTTCTTCTATATAGAGGCGATGGCAATACCTTTTTATGTATGTCAACTCACTGCTAGTACAATTCGCAAGTGTTTGAAAAGGTAGATAATCTATCTGAGTAATAATTATGCACCGTTTTTTAAAATACTTGGAAAATTAATATAAAAAAATACTACTTTGTCCCTTAACTATGGTTATAAAATAACAATCAGAATTAAAAAAAAAACATGGAAAGAAAGTAGAAAAAGATGAATAAATAACACACTTTATAAGTATTGCATCAAGTAGGTACATTATTTGTATAGCTACTTGTGAGTGTGGATTTATTCGACCCCGGCCATTGGCAGCTCAGGGCCGGTAGTTTATTTTATTGAAATCGGTTCCGCCCGCACTGTTCTATCTTGATTCTAGCCAGTTAATTTAGTAGCTGTAGAAGCTGTAGTTTTTTTTGTTGTTGTTAAAGTTTTTTTTAATTCGAAATGGTTTTGCTCTTGACTCTAGTCTTGGATAAAGGTGATTGAGTTGAGTACCGAGTTAGCTCATTCATATGCAAATCTACAGATAAACAATATCGAGCATAAAAACTTCTATTAGTCCGTTATATTGTACCATGTTGTACCTATCAACTATTCGAGTTAGTATATTTCTGTCCTAATAAACTCCAAATTTAAATAACCTTTTCCCTCCATTTAAATACTCTAGATACCTAAGTATTCTGTACTTGTTCAAGAGGTCTTCTAAATACACTCTAAAAGTACCCTAAAATAGATCTACGAGTCAAGTATTTTTCAACAGCATTTTGACGACAGCGAACAAATGCTCAGCATTTTAGAGAAATTTGATTTTTATCCGACTAAAATGAAGAGCACCCATTTATCTTGCAGTCTTTTTACTACGCGAGCCTCTTTTTATAACCGGTTAGCAGCAAAAGTTGTGTTTTTAATTAACTTTCTTGATAACGCTGAACAGTTGATCAAATTATGAAAAGAACCGGCCTGTTCTTGACTGGTCAAGTTGGTTTGAATAGGATTAAAGATTCAGTAGAAACAAGTTGAATGAAAATATAGGTGTTACATTTTATTCCACGTGTCAAGATCATAGTACGCATCGCATAATAAATCACACAGCGTCAACTACTCATAGCTACAGCAGAACTTATTAAAATTCTACCTACAATACCAATCCGTAAATAATATGCCACTGTCATGCCCCATTCCCCTATCTATTTGTTGTATGAAAAAGAGATCTTAATAATTTCAACTGCTTTTCGATATACCTAGTTTAGTTTTCAAAAACAAATGACAGATTGACGCTATAGACTATGTGTATTAAGAATCTTCAACTTTAATTTGACACTCGAAATAATGGATAAATTAATCACTATTAAATTGTAATTTGCAGTAAGATAATAATTTATTGTTCTCTTTCTTACTTCACACTAATCTTTATTGATGTCATTGCGATGAATGGCTCAAAGTTTATTGTTTTAAAATAAATTTACACTATTTTCTAGATTTTAATTACTTTTCTTTAGTATTCTGAACATATTTGTTTAACACTTTTTTTCTGGAATATAATTGAACGAACAAAAAAAGAAAAGAAAACGTATCTTAAAAAGCTTGTTTCTTTCTAAAATTATCATCAAAACTGGTCAGACATGTCAGAAGCTTCTTCTTATAAAAAGTCATTGATGCTCCTGCCTACCCAGTAAATGTATGTAGGTACGTCAAATTTATTGAAAATTATAAGAAAAAGTAAAAAAAATAATAATAACCCCATACAGTTCAGATTTGAGTTAAAATTTTATGTCAATTTTATATTGTCTTTTATCAACTTGTCAATTGAATTTGTTAACCTACGCCAATTTTCTTGGAACTCTACTTGTGATCGTTTGAAATCCTCCAGCTCGATTCTTCACACGTTGTCAGATGCAGGTGAGCACACTCTCTTCGAACTCTACATTAGTAAATGTCACCAGCAGAATGGGACTATTATCACCTACTAGCTTTAGTTCGCGGGTTCACACAAGTTTCTCTTCTTTTGTGTTCGATAAGATAGATGAATTATTTTTTCATGTAACTCTTTAGTTCAGTCAATAATTTTATTCGCATTCGATGAGGTGGTGCACGTAAGCAAGATTATTACGAATATAGCTAGGTTATAGGCCGATGGTGTAGTGGATATGGGCGCAGCCTCCTGTGTAAGAGGTCGTAGTTCGAATCCTACCACGTACTAATGCCCTTTTCGGTTTCCAAATTTCATATGTACGTTTATTCGGCGCTTTTACGGTGAAGGAAAACATCATGAGGAAACCTACACACCTCCTATGAAGAAATTCAAAGGTTGTGTGTGAAGCTGACCAATCCGTACTGGGCCCCAAGTGGTTGACTAAGGCCCGATCGCCCTAATTCAGGGTAGCCTCGTGCCCTTCGGTAGGGACGTATATGAGCTGATGATGATAGCTAGGTTACCTAACAATAATTCAACCTAACTCGTTTCAAAGAGCTGAGTTATGAATAGAGTTAGCATTGGCGTGTCAAGCGCAGGCGGCGCGCGCGTCGTCTCCAGTTGAAGACAATAGAGTTAGACGATAGATTGTGGTGTAAGGAATACTGCATGCGGATAAACTAAAGGGTGAAGGTAGATCCATTTTTAAATGTGCAATCTTAAACCGTAAGTTCAGGCATGTGAACGTTCAATTTAATTTGTCTTAGCTCAACGCTAGTCATGACTATAGTACGATTTTTTTAATCAAGCACGTTATCATAGCTGAATAATTTTTGTGTTTAGTTTTGCTAAAAGTAAACAGTCCAACAAAAGTCATGTGTCCATTTTTAAAGGTTTTTATTTTGACTTTCAATATCTCTTTTTATCTCCAAAATTTGCTACCTATCTTCCGACGGTGTATTTCTTTCAAAGCATCTTATCAAAAGTATTCATAAGAAGGTAGTAGTGAATACATAGTATTGCCTTTGCACCATTCTGTTGTATGATAGTTATAGAGCTAGCATTGTAATGTCAAGTGCAGATGGCGGGTGCGACGCAAGTTGTAGACAAAAGATGTTTTGTACGCGTACTGCTAACCACTGCTAATATATTGCAATTAATCATATACAGCATCTGATTGTGAAATAGAGTTTAGTTACAACTATGATACATAATTATATCAAAATATAGATCATTTAAGAAATAGTAGGTATTTTCTATAGTTTCGAGCTCACATTTACCATTTTTAGATTTTACCTTTTCTTGCTTGAATTGTGAGAGATTAATATTTAATTATTTTGTTACACGGCATACTTTCATAATGGACGTGGAGCGACTAAAAACATGTAGGCAAGTAATTTAACGATATTTAATATTCGGCGATAAAAGTGGGACGCATCTGGTTAATGACCTTATATGTGACGAAATTGCGAGCAAAATTAATTTTTATACGCAATTTTAATAATCAGTTTCATCGTAAAATAACACGGCAGAAATATTATATTGTACTCGTAGATACAATTTTTTGTCAGATATTAAGCGTGCTACGAAAATAGCCATGGCTACGAAAGCGCTACGTCGTAGTAATTCGTAGTAAACTCTACGAAAGCCGACTAGCGACAAAATCGAATTCAACCAAACAGCTACAAATTTTCTCCTCTACGAGATTCCGTATTTCTTTTTTCAGCGGAGACTGCGGGAAAACAGTGAAAGTATTTATTGTGGCAAGCGGCTCGCCTTCCGCGCATACATATTCAGTGGCACCGATGCCGATTGGGCCGACCGGGGCAGTATCGGCAACGCCCCTTAAATTACAATACCTAAACATCTTTGTTTCTTTTTTTTTATTGAGTTTTTTTTGTTCATTGGAACATATAAATAATTAAATCAGTCATTTGGTCGCTCCATTAACAAGCAATGATAGGGACAAGGTAATTACAAAACTACATACTACTGTGGAAAGAATAGGAAAAGAGTTCGCACAATATCACTTTCGTTAAGTTATTTTTAGTTTTTGATTGAATCATAATAATTTTGACAATATTACAGCAGCTACCTAAAATTTTCTTGATTTTCTTTCCATTAATTTTATTTTAATTTTCAGTGAGTTTTCAAATTAAAAATATTTTGAGCTTAATTTTTGAATTTGCCACAACGAACAGGCGCGGATACAAGGGGGGGGGCATAGGGGCAATGGCCCCCCCCTAAAACCCTGGCTCTCACAATATAGTATAGGAATATAGTACTTACTAACGAAAAAACATTTTTTTTTACCTTATTTTCTGTGCAAAAATATATGATTTTCTCAAAATGGCCCCCCCCTAAGCCAAATCTTGTATCCGCGCCTGACAACGAAATTTGATAAATTAACATAAGTTAATTTAATATACATAAAATTTGGCGTTAAGAATGTGCGAACAAATTCTTTATCACGCATTTACTTCACAAAGAGTAAAAAATGTTAGATTAAACTTTGAAAAACATGAAAATTATAGAATTTTATAAAAGAAAAATCCGTAAGGCATATAGGCGTGACTTATGGTAATATGTTTATGTAAAAATCCGTATTTTAAAATGTTTTGTCATAAATTTCTACAAAAAACAAAGAAATAAGTCAAAATCTAAACTTACCGCATTTAGAAAACCATTTCCAGCATAAAATTCCCAACAGTGTTCATTCACAAAACCCAACACACAAATCGTTATACAAACTGGCCAGCGTAAAAATCCGACCCGCACATTCAAATTCGGAACGCCGGAAAAAGTTCGTAAACTTTCGCGGAGAAAAAAAAATATCGCGGCAGTATCACGCGCGCAGCCTTCGGCGACCGGCGAGGCACTGGCGTCGCTCCATACAGCCACCGCGGGGTTCGCGCCAAACTGATCCAGTTGGTTACATAGTAAGATCGAAATTTGATCGCAGTTAGACGGAATGAACGCGCGTGAGACAGCTCGTTGGCTATTTAGTGAGGACGAGGGGCGCATGCGTGCTGTGCAGTGATGCACTTGGAAGATGCTGCGTGTTGGCTGAGGTAATTAGGGTGAACTATCGAGGTAAGGGAAGGGAATTGTTGGTGGGTTGCAGTTATAACACAAACAAATTCACTAGTCATATTACAACAATATTACAACTTGAAACATAAAGGACTATATATAACTTCCATGCTGGACTGGGAGCGATAGAAAAACATAGAATGTGCCAGGTGCATCTCCTCCCGGGCATGCTGTAAAAACCAGCTAAGGGATTCGAGGGTTTCAGTGTATTGCTGTGTATGTAACCTATATTATGTATCTTGAAGGGTTTGTATTTGCCCATGAACCGGAACAACTGTCCCTAAGAAACATACATAGGTTATGACTTAGGTATACAATTTTAATTTTAAGAATTTGCGTAAGACACTCGTTAGCTATTTAGTGGGGACGAGGGGCGCATGCGTGCTGTGCAGTGATGCACTTGGAAGATGCTGTGTAATGAGCTGAGGTGATCAAGTCAAGGGAAGTAAACCTGATGGTAAGTTTTATATAAATAAATAACTAGTCGTATGTAATATTTTAGTTTAAGAATTTTAAATGATTCAAAAGACACCAGGGTTTATCGGGTCGTTGTTCGACTCGAAAATACACTCGTTAAGAAGAAGAAGAATGATTTAATATTTAATGTTTTATAATTTTGTAATCATGAAAAACAGATTAGAAAATTATTGTAATTTAAAGGAAAAACTGCCAATTAATCTTTGATAAGGTATGTATCGTGCATTTTAATTTTTAAACCATTTATTTTTAATATTTTATATTTTACTCGAAAACACGACAAAACCATAATTATAATAATTACTTCCCAAACTGTTCTGTTCTTTACAAACACAGTTTCAGTTACTTGCACCGATCTCAAAGATCTCATACAAATTCGATAAGAGTCTGTTTAGTCAATTATGGAATGATTCACTAGGGGGTTAGAGGGGTGAGGTTAGCTTAGTGGAGGAGGGGGGAGGTCAAATGAATAAATCTGTGAATTCCTAAGCAACTGTATCGCCGGTATAACTGATTTGACGTTAATTGCCTTCGATTTTCGACGCGGAGCGGTAAAATGTTGCATTTCATTTTATTTCATTTATTGTTTATTGTAAACAAGTATTTGCATTAGCATTTAACAATTATCATCATCATTAATTTATCACTATCAAAATAATTTTATTAGAGTTTAAGAATTTTTAACTTTTGACTCTACCTTTTATAGATAAGTTAATTTACTGACTTCGCTAATATTAAAAGACTAAGAAGAATAAGTAATACACAGCGGAACTAAGTATGGGCAAATGTTTGTGTGGATAAATGTACCTAATTATTATACAATTTTAAATTTTGGGAGTTCGAACCGTTCTTTATGTTATAAATTAAAAATAAAATTGCGTTCATACTACGGCATTAAACATAAATCGTTTTCGACCGGTGCGCCATACTTCATTTTAGCAGCCAGTCTAGCCTCGCCTGCCTGCCGCTGACTTTCATTGACAAATTAGATTGATTCTATATTAATGTTCTGAGTAAATTGCTTGCCCGCCATCTTTCTATACAAACCCAACAGTTTCCATACAAAATCTATACAATACAAACTCCCATTCACTATTCACGGACTAATTTGGCAGTTGTTGATTGAACGTTCCCTTCGAGTTTTGTTATTTCATGGGTTAATTATGGTGGTTTTGATTAAGTTTGTTCATTACGAGAACAAGTGAAATAAAATATATTTTATTTTAGACAAAATAAATAACGCTTCATCAAATTACAAATGTCAAACTAAATATACCTTATATTAAGTTTTAAGTATCTAAAAGTGTTTAAAAAAACTTGATAAGTATTAAAACAACCTTGCGCTTACCCACTTAAATGTCAAACGGCACTTTTCATGAAATATCTTGCCATAAACAATGTCTCTTTCATCAATCACCTTCTATAAAAAAATAATGCGAGTCAGCACACGAAAGGTTTAGTGAGTTTCAATGTTTCTTTTTGCTGTAAGTATTATGTGAAAATTGTATACGAATCACAGACCTAAAAATGAAAAATTTTACTTTAAGTAATTGACAGTTACCTATTGGTTCAGCCTTGTGATAAACGGATAGCTCAGCTTAGTATAGTATTATTCTATCCGGCACCATATCGTTACGGAACTCAAAAAAACCGACGTTAACACTTTAGGACAATAATTTCAACCAGCCACGTGTATCATGCCAATAGTACGACCAGTTTCTAAAGCTCGTATTTATAAAGCGATCTCGAGATTGAGAGCAATATTAAGTATGGATTTGACAGATCGTTTTGTACTGAAATGACATTTCTGATACAAACTCAAATTCGCTGTCACTCTTGAGAGCTAATTATAAATACGGGCCTTAATAACGTGCCGGGGTGCAGCAGTATAAAGAGATCTGTCATATAAATGTTAAATCTCAAGATGGCGGTGTGTAGGTTCCTTTTTTGTTACGTTCATTTAAAGCGTGGTCGTACTGTACGAGTACAAGACAGGGTTCAAAGGAGATGAATGCCATTCAACCTGTAGTAAGTCATGTTCACCTGGTACATGTATTGTGTGCCTGTAAGGGAGGAGGGTTCGTTGACGGACAGGCACGTTTCTTACATCTTAAATGTATTTTGTAGGGTTATTCGTTAAGGTTGAATCTTGGATTATTTAATATTTTTTTTATTTTTATTTCTTTTACATTCTTAATAAATAATTAATATTCCAACAATTTTCTATGCAAATTATAACACCTGTTTTTAATCTATCTGAATCTTACACAGCAAATTATTATTTTACGAGATTCTAATAGAAATGACAAAGTGCCCAATAAATATGACATAACCAATCGAGAGAAATATACTTACCGATTTGACATAAACTCAACATTTATAATCAAATATAGGACTCTATAATACTGTGTAAACTACAACTAGCGCACCTTACCTTGCTATTGCCAAGCTTAGAGATAGCGTACTGCGCTGATAGTAAGCATCACTGCTTCTCTATGGGCTATCCGAAGGTGCCATCGCCTAATGCCTGTATCAATTATTGGACATGCATGACGTACACAAAACACAGCATCCTAAACATAAAGTAAAGGATTATTGGATTTGGTAGCGTGGTCGTGCATTTCAACATTGTGTTTGCTAATAATAAAATAATATCGGTAATATTTACATAGTATTAATAAATAAATTTCAAATAAATAAATAATTCACTCACATTTTAATAAATATGTCATATTTTTTTATGTAGAAATGGTATAAAAGCAGGCGAATGATAATCTATTTTTCTTTTTTATATTGTCCTACTTTCTGTATAAGTAATATAAAAGCAGGCGAATGATATTTATGTTTTTTTTTTCTTATTGAATATTGGATTCAAATGCATACAATTACCTTTCATTATTTTGCTGTCTACAAACAAAAATGATTTAACATAATTCTATCAATTCAATGGAAGAACATATTATAGACCACCCTCTCACCGGAGTCCGGCGCCAAACAGCTTGCTGTGTTCCGTCGGTCTCTGTCACGGTCATCGCTGACCTTTGTGTCTGGAGTTAAGAGCTAACCCATTCCAAGTAAAAAAAAAATATATAAGTATAACAGCATAATATTATTCCCAAGTATAAAATTAAAACAATGTATAGGTACTAAGGTATGCAAAGCAATATTATACCCGAAAAGGCAATGAAGTAGAAAGAGATAAAAATATGCTTACGTTGTCGCTAGCGCTGTTTGTGTAAAGAGGGTCATTGATTGAGGGTGACGTATCCTAAAGAGGTATTTTATGAGATCCATTGGGTCCAAGAAAGGTACCCTTCTTTACGTCAACATGAATTGGAATGTGATCCATCATTTTCGGTTGTCCTTTTTTTGTATTGATTATTTTTTTTCATAGTCAAAAATAGTCAAGAAAGTATCTATGACGGCATCTACCTGTATCGCCCACAGCTAAGTGAGATTTATTGATATTTTGCTTGGAGAAAAAAAACAAATTTGCAAGTGAACCGGTTACGTTGCTCGTAAAACTGACGGTTGTTAAAGAAGAAAAACAGCGAAGGTATTCCTTAAAGTAGAGCGACATCTGGTAAAAGTCGCGGAAATCCGAAGCATGCGAACTTCACCTAGCCCGAAGAATATAATACACATAAACGGATATCATAAAGTAGTATCTAGAGCTAATTATTTGCGTATAAATTATTATGTTAGCCAAAATCAACGCCAACGTAAAAAAAACCTTTTACCATAGTGAATTTCACGCTGGAATATTTAAACCCCATTCTGTAATCCCCCAGCAACCAGTCAATATAGGTATATTTTAAAGCCTTCCTGAACCGCGAACCGTTTTTTACCAGAAGGGGTGCTATGCAAAAAACATTTCAAAATACAACAATACACCGCAAAGCTGAACTCAGTTTACCCTCGTGACGGCTGACACAAGGCGCGCCAACAATCCACGCACCAAATTCAATCTTGACACCCAAGAGATAGCACTTAAATTCCTCCAACACCACATTATCCTGGGTTACACGGCTCAACTATTCACACTGGTTGGGGCAAAAAACTTAAGCGGGGTTTTGCGTTTGATATTCTAAAGTAACGGGTATAAGGTATAATTTAGCGTATTTCGAGCAAAAGGTTTCAGAATTTCTTGTTAGAATGAATTTCAAGTCTGCTTTTTGTTACATTTAATTAGGTTCGGTTAAACCGTAATGGTTGTTACCGAAAATAAATTAAATTAGTTATATTATTATGTTTTTTAAATTACTGTTAAAAATGACTTATTTTTCTAAGTGCACAAATTTTTTGGTTAGAAAATTGCAATCCTATTATTAGTGGACTTTTGTGGTTTGTTTTGTGAAAATTTTGGAAATCATCAGCGGTACATAGTAAGTAAATCGTAAGTTACGCTATTCAAACTATTTTAAACAATATAAATAAAATGTAACAACAAAAATAATCCGCGGGAAAAATAATACATTCACGCAGGTAAAACGTAGCTCACGTTTGAAAATAATTTACTTGTGTATGGTAATGTTATGGCCCGTCTCTTAATGTGGGAGCCGTTAACCGACCGAGCGACCGGAGACTTTGTAAAGCGGTAACTCAGCAGTATAATCGTTGCAGCAATGAGGTTGCTACGGAAAGGTAAGAATAAACTGTGTTGCGGCCAGCTACCAGACTGGACGCCATTAACTTACTTAAATTATATGTGAAAACTCACCTGTTAATTGAAATATCCAAATCATTATAATTTTATGTCAGAAAATATCACATAATTTTGACTTACAAAAAAAAGTACCACAAGAAACAGAAATCGCATTGAAAGAACTAGAATTAAAGCACTAGGACTGCATACGTAAACGCATGAGGCTTGTAACAGTCTATGCGTTAGCTAGTTACATAGAGCCAATGGACACAAAAATACAAAGAGCATTACGAGAATTGCAATTAAAGTACCAGGACTGCATAAACGTATGAAGCTTGTAACAGCGTAATTATAACAGGTCACTCTGCGCGTTAGCTGCATAGTGCTAAATAATCCGCTATTGTGTAGATAGGTAGAGATAAGCAAGAACTGAATTCACATGAAATATTTCTGATGAGTTGTCCTGATAGCGCCAAAGATTTGATTGAATTCGAGAATTCAGTACCAAAAAATATAAAAAAAAATGATGTGCTGCCCTTTGAGATGCTGGAGCGGGTCCTTAGATAGTATTTTTAATAAGAACTCGCGTACTTAATTGCGAACAGCGGAAAGACATTTTATCACACTATTATCCCTTAAGGCGTTTTTGTCACGGTTGAGGGCAATTAATACCATCAGGTGGGCTGTATGCTTAGTTGCCACTGGTAGCAATTCGTGGTTGTAAATACGTGACTTAACTAATATAAGTCCATACCTGTCACTTACTATCATGAAAGAACGGGATTGCAATAATTTTAGTTGAGATTTAGTTAAGTCGGGATGGTTACAAATCGAGCCCACTGTATAACATAAAAAAATGTTTTAAATGTGTAACTACCTATTATAAATCTTCATCCCTCGAATGCCTTTGCTGACCTCTACTACTACATCATACCAGGGGATGAAAAGCAGCTGGCACCATCTATGTTTTTATTTCGCTCCCAGTCCAGCATTGAAGAATTTAGACAAGTTTATTAGCTAAATAAAACGTAACCTTAATATTTGCCAATGTTCGATTTCTCGTCTATTATTAAAAAAAACTGCGAATCTGCGAGAGACACGTTTTAAAAACTAGTCCCCTAACGCGAGAACCAGCTTTGTAAACTATTGAGTGCTCTTATAAAATCCTCGAGTAAACTTCTCTATCGCTTTAACGAACTATCCAGATAAGAAGTTAACGTACGCCGGACGCCATGTTTTTGCTCTCATAATCACTTTGCTGGGAGAAATTTATTAGTTTTGTTCACTTTTTGGGACGAGCTGTGGAACACTTTTTTAATTATTAAGGGTCCCTGTTCAAAAATTGTAGCAGGTAAATAATTGTCGTTGTTTATATCGAAATTATTACGTTCCTATAGAATGTAATTGTAATAAATTGTCTTTTTTCGGATAGCGAATTTTTTTTTTTAATATCAGAACGTTTGAAAAAATTAGTATGTACTACAGAATTCTGTAAAGACAAACTCTGTTAGACATGAATTATGCTAAATCATGGATCGTGAATTCAAACAACTGGTACAATAATTGTAACGCAAATGAGACAGAAAATTTGAATTGCGGCCTCATGTAGTTGCAAATCTGGGGAAATACGGGGCTGGCAACACTGGTAATTAGGTACCAGATTCCGCGCATTATATCGCGACGGCGCATACAATATTGCGCAGACACAAACAATGCAATCCCACGGGAAACTCGATAGGGTTGACTGCTCACTAAATTACAATCCTGTTTTTTTGTAGCTTTTAACCCATCGAGGGTAGGTGCACATGCACAACTTTTGTAGATAATTCAATGATAACACCAATTATTGATGCGTGTATCATGGAAAATTATGTAACAACACGTTCTATACATACGGGACATGGACACTACACTTTACAGAAAGGTTTCAATCTGAAAGTAATAAATTTAAATACAGATGCAAGCATCAAGTTAATAAATGGTGGTTAGTCTGCTTTTCTTTATCGGTAGAGTTTTCAAGCAACAAAATGGTTTTGTACGACCAGTACGTTACCTAAAAACAAATCAAATCTTCTTGAAAATATTCCTGTTCCCAGAAACATGTTTTTAAATTTGTCAGCGATCATGATTGTAAGAAGTTTTAAAACATCTGCGATGTTATTCTTTGCCATCACTTTTTTTTTAGATTTTATCAATATGATTAAGTAGCAACCCTAACCTATGTAGTGCGGGCTGCGGCGCGGAAACTTATAGTTATTAGCGGGTCGCAAGGACACCCGCTGTAAATGTAACACTTCCAGTTATTTATTTAGCTTCGTGTTGAATTATCAGGAACATGCTGTATATAGTTGTTGTTGTCATAATTAGCTGTAAAATAAGACCGATTTTGGACACTTATACAAACTTTGTTTGAAACACAAAATGATTATGTAGATCTTTATGGGTTTTTACGAGTATTTCAGAACATACACACAACCTAAATTAAAATACTTATTGTATTAAAATTTTATTAAAATTATGTATTCTGATTAGCAAAAATGTTTTTGTTTCTATATCTTGTTAACAATTTAAAAAAAAACTGTATTTCATTCAAACTTTTACTCAACAATATTCATCATTCGGTATTCATACAAATCGCAGCCTCGTAGAGGCTTTGTAGCAACTCGTAGCGGTTCGTAGCAATCAAAATTCACCCGGCCTACGACGTAATACCTACGTAGGCCGGACCGTAGGATACTGGCCGTTGATTTCACAATGTGCTCACATGCACGTGAAAATTAATAATCACTAGTTTTAGGCCAGTTTAGTAAAATCACGTCACAGGTTTACTAGGTAATAGTCTAGGTGAGTGTATGAATGAAGAAAAGAAAATGAGTTACATACTTTTCAACTATAAGTTATAGAATCCTATACAAAATAAATACATACGTTTATATATCCATTAAAAAACACTTTTGGTTTAAATTTGTTTAAGACTTTCGCGCTTTGTACACATTATTTTATTATATCGGGTCGAAAACGCGTCCACGATTGTTGTAATACAATCGAAACGTCGGACAAAGGTATTTATCGCTTAATACTTATGGTTTCGTTTTTAAAACTCGCTTCTCATGAGTGAAACTCCTTTAAATAGATATTTTTTAAAATTTTGTACATTTAGACAGCACACTTTATTTTATTTTTTTATAAAATAGATTAGACTACGGCGCATGTAATGTTTTGCACCTCATATTGTACGTCCATGATTTCCACCAAACTTTGAGTACAAAGTTTCGTAATAGAATTCACACTGACTATTAATCGAGCAGATTCAATCATAGTGGCAAGTGATTTACTATCTAAAATCGTTAGATTAATCTCGCGCGAACTAATCATAGTGCTTAATTACTCACTCGGTTTACACAGATATAGGGTTTTTGGAAGAGTCTTTAGTCTTGAATGATAGGGTCATTAGTTAGTAGTATTTTTATTTTATGACAACCTTTTTGCTCCGCCGATCTCACCTGTGGCAAAGAATTTGCGGGTTAACGATTTTTTTCGAGATAATCTGAGTTCTTTTCCCTGGGTAAAAAAAAAATATGTCACTCTCTTGCCACCGAACTATCTCTATAAAAAAGATACTTTGTTGCTACGTGAAAGAAGGACAAACAAACAAATACAATATGAAAGTTTGGATTGCAATTTTTATTACGCAGCTAGGAGAGGTATACCTAATTCTGTTATCATAATATAGATTTTTTTTCTTGTAATGATAAATATCATTTAGAAGACACATCCATCCTACAAAACTCAGTGTTATGCTATCGAATTACCTATTGGTAGGTACTTAAATCCATTGAATGTTGCAGAAAATCAAAGACTTCACTGTAAATATTATCTATTATTGCTAACTTTTCAAAACTAACAACACTATCTATGGCCCATATTTATAATCAGCTCTCAAGCGTGGCAGCGAGTTTGAGTTCGTATCAGAAATGTCATTCCAGTACAAAATCACCTGTCAAATCCGCACTCAATATTGCTCTCAATCTTGAGATCGCTTTATAAATACGAGCCTATGATACACTAACATACACTACCAGTAGTTCCGACAGGATTAGAACGTGCACGTTCTGTTCATTCTTTCGTTCGACTTATGTCTTTCAATATTTATTCACGGCTCCCGCAAGACACATCCATTGTTAGAAGTCGGTGTAACACAGAATCACGTACATTCGCCGATAGCAGCGATCTATTCGAGTTCCGAGTAATATTTCCCAATCAAATTCATGTTAGCAACTGCTACATACTTAAAGGTGGTTCGATGAGCTCAGTGCCGACCCCACAAGTAAAATGAATTCATTGTATCTCAAATACAAACATTTTCATGAATGTACCTATTATACTATTACGATTCGCGCAATTCGCAAGTAGTTCTTAATTTTGTTTTGATGAAGTTTTGATCAGATTGTAGATAGTATTAAATGAAAATTGTGAACTTATGCATATTAGATAGTATACATTATTTGCGATTTGCAGGAATCGTAATAAATTCATTCATGTTTTTTTTTTATTTGAGATACAATAATTTAATTACTTGTGTGGGTGCCACATAGCTCATCGAACCAATTTAATATTATATCTGAAATTGAATGTTATATTTGTTTCTTGCCAGTATAATATGTAATAGAAATAGGAATGTTGTCATAAAAATTTATATGTAATTCAAACGTGGATAATATTACCTGACTATTGTTCAATATCAGCAATATGATATTTGTAATTTTGTAATAATGGCGCTCTTTTGTTTGCTGTTATATATTTTTATTTTCTTTTCACATACATTATTATTATAATTATTCATTAAATAAATTATAAGTAAAAAAACTTTTTAAAATAAGCTTTTATCTTAAATGCGCTAAAAAGAATAAAATAAAATTTTCCTTTTAAACTTTTACTATCAATTTACAACGTCATTACATAATTTTTATAACATAAAAGCTTGTCGCGAGATTTAACACAGGTTATGAGGTTAAGTATTTGATTTAGGGTTTATCTACACAAGTTTTAAGCAATCTCGCGACAAGCTTTTATATTATAAAAATTATGTAATGACGTTGTAAATTGATAGTAAAAGTTTAAAAGGAAAATTTTATTTTATTCTTTTTAGCGCATTTAAGATAAAAGCTTATTTTAAAAAGTTTTTTTACTTATAATTTATTTTTTACATTTTAGTCACTCAACAACTACCTACTTCAAAAACACATGTGAATTCATTGTTTAAAACAGATTAAAACTTTTCTTTTTCTGTGAGGGGGGCGGATGCGACCTCTTCCATCCCCCCAGTCGAGATGCATTGTAGCGGTAAAATATCAAAAACATTTCAACTTTTCTTTTTCTGTCAGGGGCAAGTCGGGATGCATTGGAGCGGTAACAACTTCAAAAACTGTTTTATATTTTTTTTATTTTCTGAGGGGGCAAGCCCTCCTCAATCAAGATGCAGCATAGCGACAACGACTTTAAAAACTATTTTGATTTTTTCTTTTTCTGTCTCAACCTCCCCGCCTAGCTATGTTGACTACTCTAAAAACACATTTAAGCCGACATGGGGACTGGGGTAGTCGAGTCGAGATGCGCCATAGCGGTAACGACTTCAAAAAGGCTGTCTTAGCACTTCCGACGAGGCAGTTCCGACGGCTACCTGTCGGCTTCATCATTTGACCCTGGTCATCATGTGTAATAGAAACTGCTTAAGACAACAAATATAATGAACCCGAGCTCGGGTATCTTAGCACTTCCGACGAGGCAGTTCCGACGGCTACCTGTCGGCTTCATCATTTGACCCAGGTCATCATGTGTAATAGAAACTGCTTAAGACAACAAATATAATGAACCCGAACTCGGGTATCTTAGCACTTCCGACGAGGCAGTTCCGATGGCTACCTGTTGGTTTCATCATTAGACCCTCGTCATCATGTGTAATAGAAACTGCTTAAGACAACAAATATAATGAGCCCGAACTCGGCTATCTTAGCACTTCGGACGAGGCAGTTCCGACGGCTACCTGTCGGCTTCATCATTTGACCCTGGTCATCATGTGTAATAGAAACTGCTTAAGACAACAAATATAATGAGCCTGAACTCGGGTATCTTAGCACTTCCGACGAGGCAGTTCCGACGGCTACATGTCGGCTTCATCATTAGACCTTCGTCATCATGTGTAATAGAAACTGCTTAAGACAACAAATATAATGAGCCCGAACTCGGCCATCTTAGCACTTCGGACGAGGCAGTTCCGACGGCTACCTGTCGGCTTCATCATTTGACCCTGGTCATCATATGTAATGGAAACTGCTCAAGACAACAAATATAATGAGCCTAAATTTAGATATCGTATCACTTTCCATGAGGGAGATCCAGTGGATATCTGTCAACTCCATCACGAGATCAGCTTGATGATATCATAATATTGCATTGTCACCGGATTAACATAAGTGTGCAAAATTTCAGCTCAATCGGTTGAAGATAACTGCTTCGAAATTGAGTTGCAAGATTCCACCCGAACACACATAGTTAGTTAGATACAGTGCAAGTTAAATAAAAGCTTTAAATAGAAGTATCTACGTAATGTTTTAGACAAATCATTGCTAATAAGTTTATGATAAATTCACCTCATCTACTCCTATTTAAAATCAAATTGTTGGACAAGAACATAAAGAAATATTACCTACATGCATAGGTAGTTGAAAGCACGACTAATACCTGAAGAGAAATCAGCACTTTCTTCATCCCACAAAACCGAAATGAGACCAATGCCCGCAGCTGACAATAGGCAGGCGTCTGT
This sequence comes from Scrobipalpa atriplicella, assembly GCA_029255725.1. Classification (NCBI taxonomy): domain Eukaryota; kingdom Metazoa; phylum Arthropoda; class Insecta; order Lepidoptera; family Gelechiidae; genus Scrobipalpa; species Scrobipalpa atriplicella. Next base: position 48,725 of record JARACY010000354.1, read on the forward strand.
ACTATGGTCTACGGTAGCTGATTCTGCTGGTCCGTTCCGTATCAAACGCTCACCGTTTTCCGATATTGATGAGTTAAGCGGAGCGCTGCCGTCCACCGCGCTATGAATCACAGGCATTACCTGCAGCACCACTTTACACACTTCTACACTTTCACACACATTGCTGGTTTCGTTAGCAGCATTTATTGACCAAATATACTGTTACTAGTTATATTCCATCGAGGCAGTTTACAAATCAATGAACAACCCGACGAACATGACATCATTGTCAGAATTTGTATACTGCCAAATTGGTTTCTGATAAATGGTTTATGTGGCGACCACAATCAAAGGAAGTAAATGGAACTGACATCTGAACGTGTCCTTTAAAGCATGGAATCCTTGCCCTGCATTATCCAACCCGAACTAGGGAAAAGCCCACAAGGTAGGTTGACAAAATATCTAATTTGTGATCACTAGAAAAATCAAACGCAGTCCCTCCATATATCCCGCCCAAGGCGAGCTACTACTACACGGAGACAGCTAGTAATGGATGTCGAATAAACTGGTCGTTTCGACGACATTTATTAAGGAAAAGCAGCATCAGGTCAGCGCAACGAACGGAAGCCGAAAACGCGCGTGATGTATGTGGAGATAAATAGGCATGTATGAGACAGTAAATATTGTGTAATGAGTTTCAATTATGTGCCGACATTAGAAGGGAAATTTGTCTGCTAAGTCTAATTTTATGGTGTAATCGTAGTTATCCACAAAAAATCAAATTAGTTTGTTAGCTTTGAGGTGGTTTTGACCAAAGTAAGTATTACACCTGAAAAGCTTTTTGAGTAGCAGTTTTATGAAGTTTTCCGAGGCAAATAGTAGCTTATTCCCTTTTCACAAAACTTGTGTATTCGCAACGCATTGCATCACAGTTTTGTGAACACGGCCTAAATGTAATGCTTACTCTTGGTTTATACAACAAATACCAGTTAATTCCTTAAGCGAATCGATTTCTCTATTCCAACTCCTAACCAACTTGGATCGGAGTTGCAAACAGTCGGTTAAACCATCGCTTAACATTAGCGAACTCAACTAAGTTTAGGATGATGCAGCCAACAAAAGCCTGTAATTCGACGTGTCTGGATAAAGTTCTACGCCAGAATAGCACAATTGATCGCTTCTAACTGCCTCCGATATGAAATTGATAGGTATTAATCAATTAATATTTTTCCCAGATTGTTAAGGATAATGCAGTCACCTGATGAACAGTAAGTAAAAATATTCCGTGTTTCGGAGGGCAGGTTTAGCCCCGTTCGGAATTAAAAAACTGACATAGTAACCTACAAGAAGAACACTAAGTTTTACTTCATCCGAAAGCCCGGTGAAAGTAAGATTAAATCATGTTTTATTTAAGCACACGTGAAAGCCGTAAAAGAGTTAAGATCTTAAAAGCGCCTATCATAAATCCTCTGACTTAAGATTTTTAGTATTATTTGAGTTCATTTTAAAAATCAGGTATTGTAATAAGTAACTGCTACTCGTAAAGGCTTAAAAAGCGAATTTAAAATTTCCTTTCAATTTATTTCAACACCTATTTATTAGAACTTAAGAGAAATTTAAGTAAAATAAATTGACATAATGGAGTGAAATTTATTCACTTCATTTAGGTTTACTTGCTAAATTAAATTGTTATATTAAATGCCTCACTACGTTGGGTTAGGATATACCGAAATGAATACTCTAAGTTTTTTTACAATGCACATAAATAAATTCAGTTGTAGCAATAACTTCGTCTAGACGACTCGTTAAACTGAAACCAGAACATGCTCCGTATAGGAAATCCAAAAAAGAGCAGTGATAAAGAAACTCAGTTGGAACAAAGAGCACCTCCAGTCTACACCATACAGCACGTTTGCGCCTCCCTCTCCACTCAATTGTCCTTACATTCTACATTTCTGCATCATATTCCGTCGTCGCAATGAAAAGTAAAAACATTGCAGATAGCAAACGTGCAACGGAGATTCAACCTTAGCTACTGGGAATAAAAGTGAAGTTGGTACGCATTGGGGACTTTACAAATTCCGATGCGGAGAAAGACGCGAGTAGCTGAATTGAGGTGGAAGCTAAAGTGCGGAATAAAAAGTGACAAGAGCGGCCAAAGAAATAAACTGGAAGTGAACGAGCGACGCGGAGCCGAGCAATGAACGCTGTATTGGATACCCATGCTGGACAAGCTTCTTTGTGAATTGCTGTTAAAAAGTACATTCAGCCAAAAAATAAATGAATGTACAGTCAGTTTCACATAAACAAACTTATTTATTTAGTGGCCAGATTAAAATCCTATCTACTTACATAGAACTTCAGAAGCATGGTAGGTTCTATAATACTTCTGCAAATTTGGGAGATAGTAGAGCAACTTTAGAAATAAACGAGTATTGCAGGAAGTAGGTAAAAAGTTGTCAATCCATCACATAAATGAAAACCTTTAAACCTCTTTACTGATTTTTAAAGTTTGCATGGGAAAAGATTCATTAATCACTCCCGCTCTAGAGTGTAAGCATACTAAAGATGATTCCTAATTTTCCTATATGATTACATTAAATGGTCACAGGATAATAATTCACTCAATCAAACTCGAGTCGACTAGTTAAATGCGCTGTTTCAAAGAAATGTTCCTTTAAAAGCCATTTAGGAAGCCGAAGTAAGTTTTCAAGCGTATACTGATAATGACCAAAAACTAACTTAAAAAAACAGCAGTACATATCTACATCGGCTTAATTTCCTTTGCTATTGCACATTCTCTGTTTTCATTGGAAATTTCTTTATAAGTATAATTTTCAATGTAAATTGGATTTCCACCTGGTTACACCTAATTACAGTAATTTTCGACGCAATTTATCGATTGGCCGAAATAGCAAATTATGTAAATTTCGACGATACGTTTCGCACGTTGCAGAGCCGCGAGTTTGCACAACAAATTAAGGCAAAAGAGAAATAAATTATTTTCATAAAGTAATATGCAGCAAACATATTGGAAATTTTTAATTGTAAACCGTTCAGCATATTAAAAATATGCTTATAAAAATTTTTAATCATAAATCAGGATTTATTATTAATAATATTTGCCTATAATTTTTTTTCTTCATTTCAGATATATTTACATCCAAATAATCATCATCAATGTTGCAAAATATAATTATGGAACATGAAAAAAAAAACACAAACAATCACGTCAGAAATCAATCCTAATTCTGAATACTAATGCTATACAATGGATTTGGCACATTCATACAAAACTTTCAATTAGATCGGATGATAGATTCATATACTTACCTGCTTGTGGGTAACTACTATAATCCTTCATGAAAAAAAAAACCGCAAATTACGTTAAAATATAGAGTTTCGTATCAAAGACCTCATCCAATCTTCTCTGGTCCACATATTGAATGTTTTAATCCTTCCTCGACGCTATGCTCGGTAGCCGGTTGAAGTCACGTGCCGCGTTTACTACCGCTACCGTCTCAGCTGCTCACGCGGCCAATTGGAAAAAAACACGTCATTTAATATTTCATCTCGCTCCCTGCGTGGTCTAGAGGTCTGAGCCATGGGCTCCCGATCCATAGATCGTGGGTTCGATTCCAATGAGAGAAGTTGACAATTTGTCAAAATTATTACTTTAGGTTAGGACACAGCAATTTAAATTGTAAGAAAGAAGATTTCATATTTCGGAGGGCGCGTCCACTGATTTGAGAAAGTCGCTCTTCTGTGGGCGCGTCAACCTTCTTTCTTCGGAACTGGTCGTTTACTTTAATCATCACATCAGTCGTTAACTATGTCAGAGTCTTTTAAGTGTGGTTGAAAACTCTGAAACCTAGGTTCATCAGGGCGCACGACGATAAGGAAATTAAGTCGAACACGTCATCAAATATTTTCATCTCGCTTCCCCCGTGTCCTCTCTCATGAGGGAATCGATATATTTTAAATTCTAATTCTGCTCAATACTCGTGCCTTTTACAACTCCAATCGATTCCGAATATAAAGTGGCTCTTCTCTCGATTGCTTCAGTCCCCGATGGTTTGTGTTATATTCCGAAAATTATTAGTTATGTAGGTATATTGTGTGCGATTTAAAAAAATGATTTTGTAAGTCAAGTTCTTCGAATATACTTTAAACTCAAATTATTCAATTACTTTTGATTAGTTAAACCATTTCTAAAATTGCTTGGTTTCTTTAGAAATAATGTCATTCAGAGTTTTCATAACTCCCTGAAAGTAATAATGAACAAGTATATAGCTTACAAAATCTCATGTTTTATTTTTACCTCCAGTTGTTTTTTTTATTTCTGTAAGAAGTATGTAAAAAATAATTCATATAGAATTTTAATTTTCATAATAAAAAATTTTATTGAACGGTTTGGTTTTGTAATATTTGAAGGAAAACATTTCGATACTGTTATAATTTATTTTATTTTTATTCTTGAGTTCGAGGAACAATTTTACCATACTGACCTCTTTTAGAGTAACTCAGGAATAAAAATAAAAGAATTTAATCGAAAGACAGTCACATGTTTAGTACGTAAACGTAGATATCAACCATCACTGGCACAAATCAATTGAATCACGTCATATCAGTTTGCTGCTAATACACGACGCTCATTCGGCAGTCAGAAACACGGTTCATATGTGTCAATTTGCAATTCAAGTTAGAGACTGTGCTGCGAGGAACTATAGGACGCTGGGCGACTCCAAAGAGCAAACAGCAAACAACTGCCCGTCGTCGCCGCAAATATAGACACTGGGACTCTGGGATAGTGCGATATATCCACACTATAGGAACGAGATCCAGCGTCTTAGTCTTAGCTGACCAATTGTCTGGTTTATTGGTAAGCTCTAGCAGTCTTAACAATTTAAAAGCATTCATAAGTGTTTTCTTTCAACTGTCTTACTGTGTTCTCTGTTAATGTTAAATTAGGCTACTATAATAGCTAAAATTAGCCAGCCAAGTTTGGTAAGCATTGCCAATGGTAGCAATTTGGCGTTGTAAATGACAGGACAGGAATATCGTCCATACCTGTCATTTTCTTTCGTGAAAGAACAGAAAGGAACTGCAATAATTGTGTTCTTACCGAAATTATAGAGACTTTTGATGTGTTGGCCCACTCTTGCTGGCTATCTCATAATATGCAGCGCTAAGATGCCCGCCTTAAGCCCTGACACTGGGGGATTACCCGCGCTGCCGTCAGCACGGGCTGGCCACGTGATACACATACACTTAATTAAAATCTCGCCGTGTGGGCCGTCTCGAGAGACCGTGTGCTATTATCAACTCTGCGGCTATTCTGAGAGGCTGCTTATAAAATTTGTGAATGACGAAAATTATTGTCTCATCTATTTTGTCTCAGACGATTTAGTTCCATTATTTCTTTATTCCTTCTGGAAATAAAGTTATGTCAACAAACACAAAGAGTCGGTCTACAAATTGTGTACAGAATATTCCCATTTCCTATACTCAAAATTACTTGCATTCTCACAAACTATCTACAGTATCCAATTCCAGAATTCAGCACTTTCTTCCACAATTGATCGAAAGAGAAACTGCAGGACCGAAATGAGACCAATGCTCGCAGATGACAATAGGCAGGGGGGGTCTGTTACTAGAGGACATACAGGGGCATTTCTAGTTACAAGTATAATTTGATGCACATTGCGTAGCCTCCTCCTGCAGTTGTAATATTAGCTTACCGCCTACCTAGTGGACTCTGAATTGTACTTGTAATTTGTGAAACACGCCCCTAGACTGCGTAGCCTAGTACGTCTACCTACACGATAGAATTGGTTTGCATTAAACGCGTACCATTTCCCGGTATTGATGAGTTTAACGCCATAGTTCACCGCGCTGCCCTATGTATTACAACTGTATTTTTTTTCAATACCGAGTACCAATTTCAGTGTGTTAAACATCAAAAAGTACTTTTGTTAGGATCAGCAGCATAGTCCAGTTCATTGAACAAAAAAGGGGAAAATAGGTACCTATTTGATCACGTAAAACTAAAAATGCACGATGCACGGCTAAAATAATTAATTTAGTGATCATTTATATTGTTTTCAGTTCATATCTAGTCCAGACAGATTATTTAATTGCCCTACAGAACAAGATTATAAGAAAATCAATACATCAAACTTCTATCCAACTTGGATCGCAGTTGCAAACAGTCAGTTAAACCGTTATGAAACATTAGCGAACTCAACTAAGTTTATGATGATGCATCCAGCTATAGCCTGTAATTCTATCGACGCGGCTGCATAATGCATGCCTGCACTCACACTGCGAACCTCTCACGGCGGGACTTGAGCATCATTGTACGCGCACAGGTCATTTACTACGACCAGAGAACGGTATAACAGAAGCCTTCGCCATCCATTGCTCGCTGCGGCATCGCTGCTTTAAGTCTGTTAAAGCCACGCCAAGTCATGGATAGGTAAATATCGTTTAATAGATATTGCCGTTGAATGTAGTGAGATGTTGGTACCGGTGGAGAGAAGCGCTCGTTTCGAAAGCAATAACTCGAGTGCGCATTGACGAACGCGTTTGAGCTGAGTGTCGGTCTCTTAACTAAGATGGAGATCGTTTTGAATGCCTCTTTGTCGGCGAGTTAACGCGATGCTTCTTTGAACTTGTGATCTGTCACTTGCAGACTAGTAAAACTTGCATTTTCTTTATTTACCTAACTAATAGTGTTAGAAAATTTAGGACTTAAATTATTTTGATTCATGATTGTTTTATTTGAAAAATCGGCCTAGTTTTAACATAATTATAGCTACTTGTAACACCAAAAGCATCAACAGCATTATGGTTTAATGCCAATTTTGATATGCTTTTTATTTTTATTCTTATTCCTGTTGCTAGGGGATCGGAAAATTTCAACAGCTAAGACATTTTACGTCTACATCAAGAAACTTTCGAAGCATCTCAGCTGAGATGGCACTTTCGTACAAATAGAACAAATAATTTATTGTTCTGTCCGCCAAAGAATGTCAATAAAGCTGTTCGTTTCAAGTAAAAGTTAATGGAAGCTAAAATGAGTTTAAGAGCGGATTCCATTACTCGGGCCGGTATGATTGGATTATCGACAGACTTGGCCCTCGCACCCCGCACCCCGTGCGTCCGATATCTCTGCACTTAGATTGAAAAATTTATCCAATTATCTCTCGTTATTGAATGTTCCAAGTTTGACTTTGTGCATTTGCCGCTGCAGTCCTTTTGTATTGGATTGAATTTAGATTAATTTAGATTTGTTTCACTTTATCGTAAGAATTAAATTGAATTGGAAATGAAATATCCAAGTTATTCTTGTTCATTTTTATAGGAAACTTGGTTTTCATCAGGCATTTAAGGCAAACTGTAAACCTAAAGAAATCTTAATTTTTTTTTATTTTTAATATAAAAACGCCATAGTATATTTTTTTGTCGTCTCTTCACCGCACATTATTTATTATCTGCAATTCCTTTAACTAAAGACAAACTGCTTTCAAACTCTATACAAGCAGCAAAACTCACACAGTGCTGGCGATCCGCTACGAACTTGCTACGAAAGGGCTACGATCTCGCTACGTGGCTACGAGGACGTCTACGGATTCAAAAATCATCAAAAGCGGGTGCAGTGCGTGCGAGGTACAAAATTCATCAAGTTTCCCATTTATGACACCCATAAGCAAAGGATAACGTGCAGTATTTTCAACCCGTTACCTTACCAAACAAAGCACACAAAGAAATCCATCGATTCCTAGGTAGTAAACACATTTTCGTCTAACAATTGGAATAGTTCGTGTATTGTATCGCGCGCTCTCCCGGCCACGTGCGCGGTACATCTGGTACGGACCAAATTGTTCCTTTTCACATTACCAATTTATCGCCTTGTGCCAGGGTTGTGACAAGGTTTTTATATTCCTGTTAGAATTGAACATTGATTTATAACACTTACAGTGTGATCTAGATTTCTGGAGATATTACATTGGTAATCGTTGAATGGTTATAATATTACGCATCTCCTTTCTTAGACAACTTTTTAAGATTTAAGGTTAGCGATACACCTGCGGAAAGTTTGGCAGCGAAACCTTCGACTACCGACACCAAATTCACCGACCAAACAGTCGATTCCCGGATTCTTGTTTGGCGCGCTAACTGTGGCTATTAACACGGTAATGCGTAAACATGACGTGTATAAACTCAGTTCTATTTCAGATTAGTTTTTCTTAGTTTCAGTTGAAAATTGTGTTGAAATTACTTATCAATACATAGCAGAAAAAGAAAAACATTCTATAAAACGTTAAGTTGTGTTTGCAAACCCTAGCGGTCCCGAGAATCTGTCCGTCGGCGCGCGGCGTACATTGCGCGGCCCGCACGATTTATCGCGGCTAAATGCAACGCGAGCAGTATTGGATTCGCATTACAGCAATATTTTACTAAGATACTTACTTGAATGTTGAATAAACTGCTTGCCCTGGCAGCTGGGCTGTGCCGCTCTCTTTATATACGATTTGAAAGTGTTATTTTTATTTAAGAGTGTCGTTCCTGCGAAATATTTTGAAACAAGTAGAAAAATGTACATGGTTGCCGTATGCAACGGAGATTTTCAGATGTTTTGTTAAAAATAACTGCATTATTTTCATCTGGATGTTTATCATAATAATTTTGTCTTTGGAGACAGTCTTTTTAAACTTATTTTGTTCTTGATATAAATAGCGCCTAATGGTCAACTAATAGCACATTTCTGCAATATTTTCGGCCAAACTCAACACTGACATATCAGCCCCCTTCCCTTAGCACCCCCCCACTATCTACCCCGTTAATCTCGCCTCTCTCCATTTAGTGGACAAATCACCCCGGATTCTACTCTTTGTGGACGTAATGTATCATTTTCAATTTCTGTCTCAAGGGTTTTTTTATTGCGTTAATAGTTTCTAGTAATGTTTTTGATAAAGTTTTTATTAAGAACCGGTGGAAAACAAAAAAATTCTTCACTAGCCTGATGAAGGTTACTACAATCTATGGCATGAGGTAACGTCTCAGTCAATAAAAGAAATAAGAATTTCACCTTTTACAAAATTAAATAGTAAAATACGGATATGAAGCCATTTCGAGTGAGGGACCCAATCAACCATCACAGCATTTTCAATGTTATGCTCTTGTTAGCTAGTGCTTGGCCAAGGCATGCAATTTCAGCCGAAAATTTACTAAAAACCACATTGGAACTGGCTCCTAGACATACATAGTTTTAGAAGTATTCTCATATTGACGTCTGCAAACTACAGCCCGGTAGAAGTAGCAGGCGCCGTGTTAAAAATGAATACTTGCACCGCGCGGCCGCGACGGAATTTTATGTAAGTGTACGTGCGCTTGTGAATGTGGCCATGTGAATAGGAAACCAACTCAAAGATGCTTTATGTATAGCTAGGAACTCTGCGACAAATATTTATTCTTTATAACACAACGTAAAGCACACACAAAATCAATTGTGTAACTGTGGCAGGTATATTGGCAAGTTCAGTGCAAGAAACGCTGCTAACCATCCCCTAGAACCAGTTAGTCGAATTTTACAGCACCTGCAAATAACTATAGGGTATGTTATGTAGAGCTGTTCTCACTCAACATCGCACAGGCAACAGAAATAAACAATTTATATTTCAGGTTGTCGTTATAAGTACCAGCAGCGTATGCAAACAATCTCAAGAGACGGTCCACACTGCAAGGTTTTAATTAAGTGTCAGCGCGTAGTCACGCGGTCGACCCAAGTGGGAAATAGCTCGGTATCTGCATACATTACCATGTTAGTTATAGTGTTGATGTATCTACTTTTGATATGAGGAGTCACCTGCCCAAGTCCCCTCCTATTGAAATCAATGAACACAAAATATTAAGGGCTTCAGTTCCTCTAAAGCAACAAATACTGAGATACTTTACGTGTAAATGATTTTCGTTTGCTAAGACTTACCAATAAACGCTAAGACGCTGGATCTAGTTCCAGCAGACTCATCACACTGGGATATCGCCCAATGTTTGATCTAGTGTCTATATTTGCGTAGACGGGCAGCTGCTGTTTGCTCTTTGAAGTCTCCTGGTGTGGTGTAGCTCCTCATAGCACAATCTGTAACTTGAGTTGCAAATTGACGTCATTATGAAAAACTGTGTTGCAGTTTATTGGTCTGAACTGAGCTTAGAGCTCTTGAAAACTCTGACTCCAGGATTTATAGACTCAAATTCCACTTACGTTTGGTTTATCCAAGTGTCCATATTTGTTTCGACCAGTAGTTGTTTACTGTGCTGCGTCTCTGGTGCTACAGATCTTCACAGCACAGTCTCTAACTTGAATTGCAAATTGACACATATGAACCGTGTTTCTGACTGCCGAATGTGCCTCGTGTATTAGCATTAGCAGCAAACTGATATGACGTGATTCAATTGATTTGTGCCAATAATAGTAATATTGTACTGAGTGATATTTTGATATTTACAGGTATCGCTATTATGTAGAGTTTGATGGAACATATTATTACATTTCTGAAACATTACGTATCTACGCAATATTTCCGGGATATGTAAGTAATAAAGTTAATGCATGGTAATAATCAAAAGGTTGTATAGTATAAAAATCCTTGGTTGTATGTACTTCAGGTAAATCAAATTTCAAACGATATAAAAGAGCTATGAAAAAGCCTGTCAAATACTTGTGTTTTAGCAGATCAATCTTTGAAATGTCTATTTTATCTCTGTATTTCTTTAATTTTTGTCCGATTATTTTATTTTATTACGGATAAAGGCGTGATTTTATGTATGTATGTATGTATTATTTTATTTCAAAAATATTATTATCATCTATACGCAGTTCATCTATCTTTTCTTTGGTCATTCTCTCTCTACATATTCATCCAAATGAACATAAATATAAATACATTTATTATACACATTTTTAGGTATTACCTTAGTTTCCCCTAAAATTTACCAATTTATAAATAAACAAAAATAATCTCTACTTTTGAAACTTCTAGTATGAACATTGATAATATACATGATTTTAATTTGGCTGGTGCTTCAAAATCGAACGTTAATTACTGATTCTATAACGGATATTCGGCGGTTATCGTGCTCAGTCGATCGTGATTATTAGTTCAACCTATGCCAGCTAATTTAAGCCCGATCCAAATATTACTAGGTGGGAAAATAAAGGCAGTGCTTTCAGGTTATCTAAAAATAAAGATTCTCCGTGATTAAGTGGTCTGAACCATGTGCTCCTGTTTTAGAGGTCCTGGGTTCGATTTAATATTTGTTAATTTATCATTTTGTGTAATTTTGAAGAATTCAGGCTACCTGATTGTCTGTAAGTTTCCTTGCTTCAGAGGGCACGTAAAGTCGCTGTCTTTGGTGGGTATTAAAACCACGTAAGAAGTCTAGCTGTGCTATTGGCAATTTGAAAAATTCTGACACCAGAGTTCATCGGGTCAATCTATTCTATCCGCACGACAAGCAAGCAGGTTCAAAATGGAAAATTTTGTTTTACGAAAATCTTACTGATGTAAGCTCGCCAAGCTAATGCAGTGCAAGATAAAATTATTCTCAGGAAACAAAGTCGACTTTTGCGACATTTACCGGTACTCCAAGATAAACACAATCATTGTAAAATACAGAAAAAATAACTGAATACTTGGACGGAAATTTAATCCCCCAGAAAACGAACCAAATAAAATCACAAAAATTCATGCAACTTAAAATACAAGCAGCCCGAACGAACTTATTGCATCAACTATCAAACGAAAACATCCGTTCCTATTATATTTCCGAAGCTCTGCCATACCGCAGATTTCATTAGACTTAATTGAAAAATAAAAAGAATTCCTTTACTTACATCGCATTCAGCTCTGTCTTGCTGCCATCCCGCAGTTTAGTCTACAAATGCTTCCGAACACTCGCCGCTGCTGCTCGCAAGAGACCGCCAACTTAACTAAATAACAGAACTCATTTCCTCTCGCATAAAGTCCATAGTTCAACGTCGCACAATTATCAGTTACATCTTTAGTTTCCCGACGACCTGAGCAGTAAGTTTCACTTACGACAGTCAATTTTAGTCTCTACGTAGCGCTAGTTTTAAGTTGCATTTCGTTTGTACAGTTTTTCTTGGAAAGGATATTTTAGAAGCAACGGCTAGGTTCCTCGACTAAGTGCATCGAGATCGGTCTACGTGCATCCGTTCGCAATGTCAGTTGGAAATTTCTCGTTACCGCAATAATCCACCTTCGGGTTGAAATAACGTTTTGCAATATTTCACAATTTACGTGAGAGAAGTATGACAGCTGGGTTCAGAGGAAGGTACTTTTACTCAATTTACCTGAAGCGCGTGAAACGTGTCTACAGAAGCGTTTCTTACTTCGAAAGTTTCTTTTTGAGAGAGGCTAGTCTCTCACAGTCGTGAAAATTATAATTGTAAAAATTATATATGGAAAACTACCTAATAAAATTTATATGCCATACAATTTATTAAAATTTATTATTTATTACGCCACAAACTTTATGGTGCTACAACTTCACAACTCTGGTAGGTGTATGATAACAAAATTGCCTCACCCCATGTTGTAACAGGAATCTATCGTACCTACCTATAAAGCTATTTAGAAAATTGTCTACTTACTTACTTACAAAATTTAAAAATAGTTTTTCTTATCTGCATAATAATATTATGTGACTTAGTCAGTACAGGTACTATTCTAAGATAGACAGCACGCAGTGGCTGCAGACTGCAGGAGTAGGCAAACATAAAAAAAACTGTGAGTTGATCTCTGTGACAGACGCTATTCCTAAGAAAAACATAAGAAAGTCGCATCTGTCACAGCAAACATCTTACACTGCCTTATCAAAAGAAAATTGAAGACTTGGCTAAATGCCTTAATGATAATATACTGAAGACTTGGCTTATGCCTTAAAAATTAACAAATTCAAGATGATGTGAAAAATCAGACGAGGCTGTATGGCTCTGTTCCTTTGCCTATCCTATAATGGATGAATAAAAAAAAAAAAAAACAGCTCCTCGTATTTTACCTGCTGCGGCAGTTTGCTGCTGCTGCGTGCAGTCCAACTTGGAATAATACCTAGTTACGTGGTTCGATGTCGACATGCAGTTCACGCTTTCCAGTGCTCGTAAACATACAGACACTGCTACATGCTAACATGCTTGTGTGTGCACATGTTAGTGCGTGCTATCCATGCTATAATGTTGATGCGTGCAGAGGACTGATTGAATACTGGCTGTTGACATCAGGCCTGCCTGCCTGCCAGGCTGTTGGCCAGGCAAGGTGATTGTAGGTACTCATTTTGGTTTGGACAATGCGGGCTAGTCACTTGATTTGATTATTTCAATCGATGGATCCTTTCTTTTTAAAATATGATGAGCCTTTCGATTTTTACCTCAGCGCTTTTTTAGTTACTTTAAAGATTCGTTTAATGACCAGAAAACAATAAAGAACAAATCTCGGTCCTGCTACGACAAAAAAAATATCCTCACGATCATACACAAACCATCGGGGACTGAAGCAATCGCGAGAAGAGCCACTTTATATTCGGAAACGATTGGAGTTGTAAAAGGCACGAGTATTGAGCAGAATTAGAATTTAAAATATATCGATTCCCTCATGAGAGAGGACACGGAGGAAGCGAGATGAAATATTAATTGATATATTTTTCCTTTTTATCGAGTGGGTTTCCTAATCGTCGTGCGACCCGTTGAACCTAGGTGCCTGAGTTTTTAAACCAACTAACGGCCCAGCTAAAATACCTACCTCTGATTATGGTTTGTGTACGACTGACGATCACTATCAAAGACAACGCACGGGTTACAAATTTTGTATGGGAGAGCCTATTATATTTTGACCTGTGTTTCTTAGACTTAGAGAAGTTGTTCAGTTTTATGAGAAGGTTTGGTCAGCTAATTGTATAAATATGAAAGAAAGAAAATAATAAATTCGACTCGGGCCAAATAATAAAATAACAAAAAAATTGCATTTGTGAGTGCTAAAATATCCTCAAAAATATGTATTGTATGTCCAAAGTAGGTATGTAGAAACACTCTGACCTCAAGCTTGTGTTTATTTATGTAACAGTGTCTACATTCGCAACACCGGATTTTCCGTTTTCGTGCTCGCTGACCGAACGTTAAGTTTTCGTTTTATTTTGGTCCAACCAATGAATGCACTTTTTACGAAACAAGTGTTTTTAATAAAGAACCAAGGTATTGAAGCGATTCCAGCATTGGTTACCAATACAGAATTCCCTGCCTGGCGAAAAGGATCAAATAAAATTATGAATGGGATCCCATAACTTATTACTAAAGTGACTTTACTATCAAGTATTTAATTTTCAGAAACGGCAAGATCTTTTTTTGTAGGTACCAAGCTTTTGATGCTCTTTAATAGTAGGTTTTTAGCCTGCTGTAGAAATTAATCTATTTATGTGTACAGCTTACTGTCCTCCCAACTTCTTACTTATGCTTTTTTAAAATTTATTAAATGTATTTTTAACAGCATTCATAAAGAAGCTTGTCCAGCATTGGTATCCAATACAGCGTTCATTGCTCGGCTCCGCGTCGATCGTTCACTTCCAGTTTATTTCTTTGGCCGCTCTCGTCACTTTTTATTCCGCACTTTAGCTTCCACCTCAATTCAGCTACTCGCGTCTTTCTCCGCATCGGAATTTGTGAAAACCCATAAGCATACCAACTTCACTTTTATTCCCAGTAGCTAAGGTTGAATCTCTGTTACACGTTTGCTATCTGCAATGTTTTTACTTTTCATTGCGACGACGGAATATGATGCAGAAATGTAAAATGTAAGGACAATTGAGTGGAGAGGGAGGCGCAAACGTGCAGTGTGGTGTAGACTGGAGGTGCTCTTTGTTCCAACAGAGTTTCTTTATCACTGCTCTTTTTTGGATTTCCTAGGGAGCATGTTCTGGTTTCAGTTTAACGAGTCTAGACGGAATTATTGTGCGAGAGCTGCATTTTTTTAACAACCAGTTATGTAAATCGAATTACTTACACAAATATATTTTTTATTGATTTCGGAAAACTTTGTTGGGAGTGTGGCACGGTAAATCAACAGACTGCCTGAAAAGTACCTAAATTAGTAATAAATGTCGTGCTTTGGAGGTCAAGCCAATCTGTTGGTCCTATATTTACTGTCTCTGATTGTGATCGTCCATAAGATAGGCCTTCAAAATTCAGATACTGAGATTAATTGGTTTTTTTGTAAATTCAAAACCCTTTGTTTGTGTTTTATTGATTAAGTTTCACCTGGACACAATTTAATGGGACTGTACTTACTTATGTATAGTTAAACGTAATCTTAACTATACCGGGTGTAAGGGACAGCATCCCGCAAACTAATAGGGGTTGCTCTGTCAACGATACTGAACAACTATCACCAGGAAATTCTTTCAGAAAGTGAAAAAAAAAATTGCTTTTCCATACAAAATGTCCACTTCGACCAGTCAAATTGTATGGAAAAGTAATTTTTTTTTCTCACTTCCTGAAAGAATTTCCTGGTGAATATTGTTCAGTATCGTTCAGGCCCCCAATTCTCTTATTTTTTTGCAAATGACAGACCATTGTCAGTCCAGCGCCAGCCTGAGACCATGATGACGATATTTGGTATTCTGATAAAGTTCAAACTTGAATCGTATTGCGTTGGCATGGTCTCGGCCTCGTCTCGGCACGGTCCTTTCATTTTGCCTAGAGTGACGTCATTTCCGGTGTAGTCTCCTGTTGTGTCGTATAATCTACCACAAAAACTACCAAAAACTTACGTAGTAGGTAAGTACAAGGAGAATTTATTATAAAAAATTTATAGAACGCTATACTTCTAAAAGAAATACGATTTGAGTTAAATTAAAACATATTTATTGATATAAATGCTTGAAACGTAATCAGAAGTGTATTTTACATAAGTAAAAATACTTGTTTGTAATACTAGTTAAAACTTACGGACAAATGTAATGATATCCGATATCCCACCAAACACATTAAATGTGAAAGTAGAAGCCAAGTTCATGGTGGTGTGGTTTGCACAAAAAAGTAGTAAGATCTGAAAAGGGAGCCGAGCATAGGGTTTATTAATACTCAATACTCAAATATTTATTGCATTCCATGAAGTATACTATTACAGTAATTCTTGGCTCTTCAATTAAGATAATTTCATTGTACTTGGCCGTTGATGAGCATAATACGAACTGCCTCCTACAACGCCACTCTATAACGGCCAAGTCACATGAAAATGATTCTCACTTTATTCAAGAGCCAATAATTACTATAATAAACCTTAGACTTGGCGCTCCTTCTTTAGATCTCACTACTTTTTATGCAAACCACGCCACCATGAACTTGGCTTCCACTTTCACATTTGTGGGATTTGTGGGATTTTGTGGGATATCATTACTTTTTGTAGGTAAGTTAATTGATCTACCTAATTATTATAAAATAATTTATGTAAGATATTCCAACATCTATCTATCTATCTATACAGTATAATAAATCTCTGTGTTAGGACCACCGTACCGAGTTCCAATCTGTCGATCATAGGAGGAACTTACACCCCGTATACATAAATCTCTTAAATGCTTGGCTTAAATGGTACTACCACTGATTTGAGAATTTTACCTTTCTGTGGGTACCTACTACCGACACCACGGGTAAATAACAACAACATATCCATGGTACTGAAAATCTATTTTTATTAACATTATTATTAACAATATTCGTACATTAGATAAGTGAAAAAACACAACAGGCACATATCCAAGGTATTGAAAACATATTGGTTATTCTAAACGGAAATGCAATGCCCGGCGGCATTCATTTGCAAATATTATTTCACAGTAACTGGTATCAAAAAGTTATATGGTATAACCCTTGCACATAAAGAAACGATCTATAAATGGCCGACGCTCGCATGCGTTCTCGCTCACTCTCTATTAGGTAGAGCGAGAACGCATGCGAGGCGGACCAATCACGAAGCGAGCCGACGCCATTTTCAAAGTCGAAGTAATTCTGTGCAAATGTAAACATGTCACGCGCTCCAGTTTTAAAGACGTAAATACGCAAAAAAATGGTGTGGAAAGAGTTCCAAATCATCTTATTTCTCATCTCTAAGTAGTATCTGATAAAAATGGCGGCCAATCTTAGACAGAAAATGTTGATTTTCATAATATCTACCATATCTCAAGAACTGTTTATCCGATTAAAGTTTTTATTTTTTTATTTTTAAGGTCTTACCATATACCTTAAATATTGTCTTTATACTGTTACTGATATAGTAGATATTATGAAAATCAACATTTTCTGTCTAAGATTGGCTGCCATTTTTATCAGATACTACTTAGAGATGAGAAATAAGGTTTTTTAACATTCTTATAAGCCTGTCTAACTACGGTATTAAGAAAAAAATATTCACTCAAAGTTTACCATTTTTTTCGAATATCCGCCATCTTTAATTGGCCGCCATTTTTGTTAGCTGCCACTCAGAGACTCAGAGATGGCAGGCATAGTTTTTTTTACATCCCTATAATTATGTCCAACTACTGTATAAAGGAAAATTGGTACCCCCAAAATTTACCGATATGTTGAGCATCCCATGGACTACAACTGATGCAAGATGACGCAATCTACGCAAGACATGCACTGGGATTTGGTTTCATCAGCGACGTCACGTAAGGCAAATGTGAATCTAAACATGGATTTTTAAGGCGGCGTAAGTCCAATGTAAACGGATCCATATTTTTTTTTTTTTAAGGATCTCATATAAAGCTACCATTGTATTCATAATTATGCTCAGTGTAAGTTAAGACGTCCAGCCCATAGATTTGCAACAAGAGCTTGTTGAACAGCTCTGCCTCTTTGCAAATCAGGGTTTACACGCCGGTTTCGGAGGTCTTGATAATTATTTAAAGCCACTTGATGTTGATTCGATATCTGTAATAAAAATATAATTATATTATAGATGTCCTTCAAGCTGTAATCCTCACTTATGAAAAAATTGTCCTTAAATAGTGCTAAATAGTGCCCTATACGAGAAAATTAGTGCATTTTTAAATGCGAAGTTACAACTATATTTTAGTGAGGATTACAGCATGACGTCATGCTGGCATCCTCACCTCTCGTGCGAGCAAACGGTAGGGACTTTTCTCTATAAGAATATTATCCTAGAATGGTTCGGGAAGCGAATGAAATAAAAAAGCACAAAACGTTCAATCGGGAAGACGGATTTAAATTGTCATCATCGTGGAATCCAGTGATAGGTAATTTAATATAATTTATACTTGCGATTGTCGCCACTTGGTAAAACTCAACGTGAAACTGCATTTTAATGGTTTCAATTGTTGCACTACCAAGAACAACTTATCTATTTATCATGTTCAAAACTGTTTTAAAATGTTATCTTTGAATTAATTTCTTGTGTTGTGTTTGTGTACATCACCTATAATATCCCTAACGATGCTCGGTTGAGCGAAACAGATAAACAAGCCGAGGACAGTGAATGAGGGTAGTGCAACATACTCTCATCACGCAGCGGACTTCATCTCGCCGCTCCAGTCAGCTCGCGACCACGATTAGCATTATACCAACACAAGTAATGTACTTACGATCATAACATTTAAAGAGTGAAATATCTCTCCTCGTGGTACTCGGGCCTTATAATAGCGACATGAGTGCCGTCAATTGCGCCCAGCACGCCTGGTATGTGGAATCTATAATAGAATCTGTAATTTGTAAAGGTTATGATTATCATTGGGTTTATCTTTATTAACATATAGCTTTTTATATTTGAGAAAATGGGATTTTACCTTGATTTAAGCTTATTCCTCTCTTCAAGTGATGTTGGCCACTTAATATAGTGGCCGTAAACAAGATTCAGGGCCCGTGTAACCTGTCTCACAGCTCTCGACACCGTAGTCTGGGAAACATTGTGGCACCCGCTTTGCCCCACAAGGGTTTGATAGGAACCCGAAGCATAAAAGGAAAGGGCAATGAGAACCTAAAAAATAAATTTTTTTGTTGTTCAAAATGTTTACATTAGTTTTATTTTAGACTTGCTTTTTGTCCCGCGGTTTAGTAAGTGTGTAAAAGTTGGTAAAATGTCTTTCCCATTGGAATGACAAATTTTTCTCCCCTCGATTCAGTAGTTTTTGAGTTTCTTCGTTACAAACCTACATACACAATACATACACACACAAAAATACAAGTCTTTCCTCTTCTTCTGTCGTATGGGTATCAAGCAAGGTATCAAGTCGATCGACCCATGAGTCTAAATTTCCTCTTTTATATATAGTGTACCTAGATGTAGATAGATACTTTATACTATGTTATGTAGGTGTACCTTTAATTTTAGACTTATACCATCAGCTCTTTTTGGCTTGGGTATAAAAGCCCGTAAATTCATAACCAGCCATTTTACGGAAATTTTGTCCAGCCGATACGTCTTCATAAATTCCTTATCGGAGAGGTCCTGGAACGGGTCGAATGTTTTTCTCGCTAATACACGTAGCCGGCGTCGCTGTAGCACTCTTATAAGCTGCCGGCGGCGAACAGCAATATCAGCAAATTTTAAAACGCGCCACCGTAAAATAGGCGACGTGAAAGGCCTCATTTTTAAAACAAAATGAAATTAATTAATTTAAGTTCAATGCAATCAATGCACAAATTACGCACAAATGATGAAGAAAAAATTGCAATGGCAGCTCATTTGTCATAATGACAAGCCTGTCATTCCATCGATGCCACTGGATTATCAGTGATTTACCACTGAAAGGAAATTTGGTATTCTGCTAAATTTTGGAATCAATCGCATCAGACTATCATGGTGTCGTAATCGCCTCACACATGCCAAGCCCCTAATGCGCATGCCTCAGAGATGTCTAGGTGTGATCTAAATTCCGGTGTTGCCCGTCAAAAGCTTCCACAAAAACTACCAAAAACTTACTAGTACAAGGAGAATTTATTCAAAGATACCAAGTTCGATTTTATTATTTTCTTGTCTAATCAACCATTATACTTCCAAATTAAACACGATTTTGTATTAAACAGAACATAATTCTTCAATATAACTACTTGGCATATATTTAAAAGTGTATTTTACATAAAAAAGTAAATAACGTTGGCTGTTGCAGCGCAAAACTTTAGATCTTTGCTATAAGAAAAAGCTACTTGGAAAAAAGTAAGTGCCTGTCAACAACTTTTTTCAACTGCCATGATTATTATGATCACATTATAAAAGCTAAATATGTACCTACTATGCATGATCGTAATATTGCATTGAGGTTAAAATTAGTAAGTAACTTATAAAATCCACTGTAACACATTCTGTCTTATTTATCGTGTAATTCCGTGACACATACGTGCGCTCATCAGCAGGTAACACTTTTTTGCTTACAATGAAGAACATGATGATGTTTATGCATGTCTTGCTTTTATTTACAGAATATAAATAAATAATAACAGGACCGTGAGCGAGCGTAGACCACGGTCGGACAAACCACGCTCATCGACTTCATGGAGAATCACCTACTACAACTGGCACTTGGCACACTGCACGCGTACAACAGAGGGTCACAATTTCGGCGCTACGGCTGCGGATAGATAGTGCAGGCAAACAGCATCTCAATTCAATCAGATTGCACCCAAAAAATCAATCACACACCACACTCAAGAAAAGTGTACACGACTTAATATATTCTTCTTGATTTATTTAAATTAATTGTGTTTTTTGTACGTCAATAAAGTTTATTTGGTTGAGACAGTGGTCGAATTTCATTCATTTAATCGTGCTTTCATTTCCACATTTATATTATAAAAATTGGTTAAAAATTACATAGAATTTTCCACCTGTTTTTTTTTTCGGTCATATTGTACAAATGAAGAGAGGAAATCAAAAGTTTTCGTGTGTTGTACCTAATATATAAGCGAAATGCTGGCAAACTGCAATACATAAATATTATAATACTAGCTTTCCGCCCCGCGGTTTCACCCGCAGCTAAGATTTTTCCCGTGGGATTGAGTTCCCGCGCTGTTCCTACCTTTAAAATTGACGGAATTTCAATACAAACTTCCATCCCTTATTTAACCCCCCTAGGGGTGGAAAATACAAAAACGCTGAAACACGTGTTCATTATTTTTTAATCTTTAGCCCAAAAACAAAATTGGAAGATCCTGCCATCAAAATTGACGGAATTTCCATACAAACTTCCATCCCCTATTTAACCCTCTTAGGGGTGAAAAATACAAAAATGCTGAAACACGTATAAATTATTTTTTAATCATTAGCCTAAATACAAAATTTGAAGATCCTACCTTCAAAATTGACGGACTTTCATATAAACTTCAACCCCCCTTTTTACCCGTTTAGGGAGGGAAAATCCGGAAATCCTTTCTTAGTGGGAGGTTACGTTATAAGAGGAACTTGCTCTCTAAGTTTAACGATTTTACCTTTTGTAGTTTAGGCTCTGCGTTGATGAATCAGTCAGTCAGTCAGTCAGTAAGGACAAACGATTTTATAAGTATAGATAAAAAATCACCCTTAGCATATATCAACACTGGCCTTAATAGGTAATCTAATATGCATAATAGCAGCTTAAGCTAAATCATGGAGCTCAATACCTCTGTTAAACCCACCAAGTACGTAACGTGGCAGAGTGTTATTTTCGTTTGTCGATTTGAAAAGTAAGAAATTTGAAATTTGCCGTGCGCAGGGTTTGAACCTGCGACCGTTGGAGTGCCGTTCTGCCAACTGAGCTACCAAGCGGTAGCCAACTTGGCGAATCTTTGAAATCCTTACTTAACACGTCACAGTGAACGTTATTCCGAAGGCTACATTTTTAATTTGTTACTTTTCATATTTTAGAAATAAAACCATATACAAAACTTCCCATGTTAAATAGCGCTGAGAGTGCAAAATACCCTCAAAATGTGGTTTCGTAAATTAAGCGACGTGTAGGGCCTCATTTTATATGAAAATATATACACACTAACCGAATCCACTATGAAAATAGGTATGGTTGTTCAATGGCGTCAGTACGGCCAAAATCGCATGGAGACGAAACGTCAAAATTTAGTAGAATACGAAATTAACATGCCGTCATGAAGCCATCGAAGAGCAGAATACCAAAAAACATCGTGGCGGTTCGGTGGTTCAGTACGACGCGGTTCTAGATGAACGTGGGCGGGGGCCCTGCAGTACAAGGAGAACTGTCAAATCTCAAGATGACGGTGTTAGTTCCTTTTTTCGCCGTGCTCATTTAAAGCGTGGCCATACATAAACGTCAAATTTTAGATTGACCTGTCAAAAATCACAGTGGCATCCTGTAGCAAGTCATTGAAACACCATTGAAACACCATTGTGACACCATTGGAAAGACATTGATCTCTAAAAAAATTAACAGAATACGAAATCTTCAAAATGTCACCATTGAGACGACATCGGCATGCCATTTTGACACGATTCATTTAGCAGACTTGAGGCCCAGTTTGTGGGACACTGTCCCTTACACACGGACAGAAATTTCGGTCCGGAGAAATTACTAGACTGGAGTAGTAACTTATAATTACGAGAATTCTCGTTCGGTAAACGTTAGATTAGTGTATACTACATTATTTTGATACTTTATACTAACACATAGTTCGTTGTGCAGTTCGTTTTGCAATGTACACACTCTGTTATCGTACAAGAATCCTTTTGTTCTGCACAACAATACCAGATGAGTATTTAGTACCATTCATTATGTATGGTGTACAAAATTGAGAAAATTACTAGAATGTCTCGTAAACTTTACTAATCAAAACAGTTTAGAATGCAATTTAATTGCAGTCTCATATACTATTTCTCTGGAATGTGATAAGCACTTTATAAAATAGTATTTGGTATAATTTATCTGTTTCTGAGTACAATTCTCTTGCTTTCGAAACTAATCGGTATCTAGTACTGTTAACGTCATTACACTTAGTACAGATATGTACGAAGCTAAATAGTTTTGAATACTATTTGTATGTAATTATGTGTACAAACTAGCTATTCATTAGACGACACTTAAATATTTGGTCAATACTACTGAATTTAATATTCTATTTACTAAACGGTAAGTTGCAAAAACGAAAAGCTAGTAAAGCAAAGCCGCCAATCGCCCGCCGCGTCATTTCATTTGGATGACTGTTTCGTTCGCGCTCGGTTTGTGTTGTGGGCTTTGCTGCTCGCTGGCTGCGTGATTTTACTTGGTAAAGTCAGTTTTAACAACTTGTGCATTGGTTGAAGTGTAGAGACTAAGTGATTAGGTACCAAGTGAAGTGTTGAAAGCGGCGCCGGTACCATCCAAATCGGGAAAAATATCCGGCTACTGCGGATGGATTATTTCAACATACAAGTCGACGGCAACGTGGCCGCGGGTTCTCCAGTGTCCCCGGTGGCGGCTGATATCTTCATGGAGTGATTTTAGGATCGAGCTCTAAGGAATGCTTCGGAAATTCCGAAGGTGTTTAATCGGTACGTAGACGACACCTTGGCCGTCCTTCCACAGGACGAAATTACTACCTTCATGACCATCTTCATTCTATTCATGCACCCACTTTCATGATATACTTATTTATTATTTACTATAGAATTAGAGCAAAATAACTACCTCTGTGGTCTAGTCGTCTGAGCCAAGGGCTCCCGATCTGGAGGTCGTGGGTTCGATTCCCGGGGGGGGGGGGGGGGGGGTATTGTCTTTGGCGGTTTAAAAACTCGGACACCAGGGTTCATTGGGTCGATCGACTCGAAACCCACATGACAAAAGAAAAACAAGAGCAAAATAGTCAATAAGCTATCTTTTAATCATAAAAAAATGTAATGATACCATTAATCACACAGTCTTTTATAAACCAACTTACAGATAGGTAATTCCCATTATCATCCGAGTCAATTCTTGTATTATTAGCTGACGCTAGAACATCTTTGTTTCAGAGAGCACGCGAGATCTGTGACCCCCAATACCTGGACGATGAGATGTTAGAATGTGCGACAACCTTAAGCCACACCGTCAGCGTATTATGGAACTACTCAATAATGGAACTACTGCGAATGAAGAGTCAGCGCCGTCACAGAAACGGCTCCACACCGCTCACCGTTGAGCGCCAACCAGCTTTCTTGCCATACATGAAGGTAGTAACTGACAAGATAGCGGAATTCCGAAAAATGAAATAAAATAAATAATTTCTTTCCACAAAAATTGTTCCTACATGTTAAAAAATATATTTTAGTTGTGTTGTGTATTTTATGTGTATTATTGTTTCTGTTTATCTGTTGTAACTAGCCTTGACAGTGGGTAGGCTTAAAACCAGCACTATGCTGGGCCTAATCCTATATTCTATAATGTTTTACTTGTTTTGTGTCTATTTGTGTAGTATTGTTACGATATTTTAAATTTACCTACTGATCTGCTCTGTGTTACTGACGTTTTGTTTTGTATTGTTTTTGTTTTTAAATGTGTGTATTGTAATAGTATGTATGTGGAAATTAAATGTGTTTGTAGTTGAATTCTGAAAAACAAATAAATTCTTATAGGATGAGGAAAACATTCCCCATACAAATTGTCTAATTAAAGTTGTCATTTTGTATGGGGATGCTAATTATTTTTTCATTTTCTACTAGAATTTTTTTATGAAAGTTGTTCAGAATCGTTGATTGTTGTTCAGTCTTTCAGTTTTCTTACACCTAGTATATTACTGTCATTTCATTGTATTAACCTAATTTTATTTAAGTAGAATAAATACTCCAATGTGATTTTCAATATAATTGTATTTCATTTAATTTTTTCCCAATATCACAAATATTAAAATAAGAATATTGTTAATATTTTGGTATTATGCGATCTTGTTTGTAAGTGTTATATTATTTAGTCAGTAGTTTTTACTGTATGATAATAAAATAAAATTTTCATTGTACAATCTGAGCCATCTACTTTCTAAACTTGTGATAACTCATTTTATTACACATAACTATTGGTAGGTACTATAAAGTGCCCTATGTTTATGTATTAATTAATGGACTACGACGATATATAAGGCAGTTTATAGTCTTATTGGATTATGTAATAAAATGAGATATCACAAGTTTAGAAAGTAGATGGCTCAGATTGTACAATGAAAATTTTATTTTATTATCATACAGTAAAAACTACTGACTGTAATGTGTAACACCAACAGGATCGCATAGTACAGGTTACTAAATATTTACTAAAACACATAGTAAAGGTAACTAGATCATTAATGGGCGCAACGTCATGGTTGCGTTATTAAAAACAATATTTTTGTCCTATTTACAATCCAGTATTATATTATTAACAATACTGCGAGTTGTGTATACGAGATAATAACGTTATTGAAATTATATAGTAAGTAATCACAACACTCAGTATGGTAGACTTCACCCTAAATTACTAGTTAATTAGTACAGTATCATGTTGTTCAGTATACTAGAAAATAGTTGGTATTACAACAATTCTTTTTCAAAATTAAAACAATTCTTTTTAATTATTCCTACTCAACGATTCTTGTTGTGTCGTTATCAATAAGAAATTCTAGTTCATAAAATGAGAATTCTCGTAAATGCAACCAGACATTTCTCTCCGTGCACCCCGTATAGGTTTAGGTAGGCACTAATGTTCCAACGTCTAAACATACGACAACGCCTATTGTACTCGGGAGATCGCTTGTACGTATATGGGATCTTAGAAATTATAGGAAACTACTATACACTTACAATATACTTAGAGTCATTTCATGCTAGCAAGGCTAAAGATCATGGTCATTAAAACGAACATCTGGACTTATATGTTCTACTTCTATCATATGCGGTGTCCTAGATTTGAATATAATGGTAGATAAATATTGCTACACCAGTGTGTGTCATATCCCAAAAAAATATAGCTTGTAACTTGAGGTTTTGTAGATACCTACGTATAAGTATGTTTAAATTATAGTTTTTGTAACCAACATCATGATGAACCTCACATGTCTATGTCTACCTACGTCAAAGCAAGATGCTACAATCAAAATGTGAAGTCTTGCTAGCGTTCTCCTTAGACCTCATATACGTATGTATACTCATGTGTATAGATATGTGTATTCCGCATCGCCACAAGAGATATATATCTCGCAAGGAGCCCGCCGGTTAGATTTACGGTTCAAAGTTTACAGTTCACAAGATAGAGCTTCTATTGACTCATATACAAACTGCCTTATACAGCCCGTTATGGACAGGACATGAATGGGTAATGACGTTAACGACGCCCCAGACGACCCTTAAGGATATAAGCTGAATATGTGTTGGTGTGAGGGCATTCAGGTGTCAAGTCAAGTGAACATCAGAATAATGATCTATCCAGTGAAACGGCATCGCAGAGTTATCTGTTCAAAGATCCGGCTTGTATGCGATCTTACTTAGCAGCAGCACGTAAGGAGATTCCATGCTTATAACTCCTAATAATGTCAGGCGGAAGCCTGCTGGCCTAGACTAAAATCAAGAGCATAATATTATTACATCTTATCCGCTCGCCAGGCACTTGAAATCAGACGTCAAGTCAACCAGGCATCAAGTGGTGTAGAATTTCAAATGTTAATTCTGCTATAATAGTCTAACATCAAAACATTTGCAGATGCTGCTAAAAGTAATTGGTTTTGTTTGGTTATTCATATCCTTAGTTCATATTTCTAGGTCAAACCTGAAATTTTACCACTAAAGTCTAAGGCTTGTATTTATAAAGCGATCTCAATATTGAGAGCAATATTAAGTATGGATTTGACAGGTCGTTTTGTACTGAAATGACATTCCTGATACGAAATCAAACTCGCTGTCACTCTTGAGAGCTGATTATAAATACGGGCCTCAAACTCGTAAGTTTCCTATTTTACACAAAGTGCCGGCGGCAGAGAATACTTAGATACCAAAAACTTGTATACGAAACGAAGATAATTTTGTATTGCCATTACTTGGTTTCCTGATGAGAAACAAAAAAAATACAAAGTAAATTTTCAAAACATTATTAATATTTGTGTTTGTTTGCAATGAATCACAATGCGGAGTACCAGGAGAGGATAAATTCCGTGTAGTTGGACGACCAGGTCAAATCCTGTATCGCCAGCGCCGTATCCTGGGTTAACGAGTATTTGATTGCTGCGATAATGTCTCTGCATCCGTTTCTCTACAACCCCTACTATTTATTACTTAGTTGATTTCAAAAATCAGATTATGTATAACTTAGACAAACTTGCTAAATGGTCTACCCTGGACAAAGATAGGTATCCCATTCATGTATTCGAAGCCACACCACCAGGGTCCACCCGGCTGGTCCATCTTTCTGGAAAAAATGTCAGCTGTGCTATGTTGTGTTCTGCTGGAGTGTGAGAATATGCATTTTTGAGCTGAATTTGCTCTATCTTCAACTAGATAAAATATAAAAAACCTCATAAATTACTTGTACATAATTTAACATGATGAATTGATGATTTATTATTATTATTTATTGGTAAATCAATTTTACAGCATTACAGCTTAGCCTATGCACTGTAAAAGTAAGGTAACAACATTAATATAAACAAAATAATAAAATAATATATGATGTTTCAAAACGCACTTAATCTTCTTCCTCGATCTCTACTAGTGTGATCTCACTCAACTCAGATGTAACTAATTTGCGAGTATGAAAATTGAGTGCCTTTTTTAAAAAAAAACATGTAGTTGCATACTTATGAATAACCTGCGACTGCAAAACGTTTCGACTTTATTTTGCGTCAAAATCCTGTGAGTTTGTTTAGTAGCACCCAGTTCGTGCAGACCGTTAATCGAGTTGTACAACTAATGCAACTAATTTGTTGACTTATAGTAGGCCAGAGCCGTTTGTTCTCTACCAGGGCCGTCCCAGGGCCGCACCAGGGCCGAACAACCAGCAGGAGGTTAATGTCTTAACTACTTTATTTACAACTTACGATGGACATAAAACTTGGACGGGAGTTAACTTTAAACTCCGGAAAAAGAAAGTTCTTTTATTTAGTTTAACTGTTACAACTATTAGATATTCCATTTGAATATCCCACTGGATGTGGATATTTTAAATTTTTCGTAAAGAAGTGGTCTTAATTTAAAGCAGTACCTACTTTAGTTCTTGAAAAATATAATTATCTTACTTTTAGTACCTCCTAGGTCAAAACTCATTAGGCTATTGATTTGCCATATAAGATTGTTCTATATACGCTTGCTGTGGCAAAAGGTGCGACCGTTAAAGAATTAACAATTTGAGCAGTTTCACTCCTAACCTAAAAGTGTTGGAATACCAACACAAGAAGCTGCAAGAGTATGTTTACACAGGGATTAAAAAAAATATTGGACCAAAATTTAGGGTGTGAATTTACCCATGATACATAACAACTTTCCCCAAGAAACATAGGTCGAAATATGAAAAACAAATTGGCTCTCCCATAATAAATGGTGTCATCGGCTCGATTCATTTGTCCTTATCAGTTTTATGGGTAGGTTCACATTTTAAAGTTTGGTCAGCAATTTTTTTTACTCCCGGTCTTGAAAATCGTGTAGTGAGGTGGCTATGATCTATCTAGACCTCCATTGTTGAAAACAAATTCACAATTCTGTATGCTTCCTAGTAATCTATTCACTTGAGTAACAAATTAGAACAACATCATAACATAATACACAAACGTACCTGCGTTTGTACTGGTACACGTGTTTGCCAAGATAAGGAAACCCGCTCCAGGAGATAATACTGCCAAGGTAAATAGGATCCCGTTATATGGACGCTGCAGTGAATAGGACGTATCTTCAAATAGGTCAGGTTATCATGAATATTATGCGTATGAAAGTCGGTTATGGTATCTTATGGTAATTAATAGAAACATACCGGGCTAGGGAGATGTTTGTAGAATTTGTATAATAATTTCACTATACGTAATTGAGAAACTTGGTTCGATTACATGATAACGTCTCGGAAATAAGAAACAAATACTCACAACACAAAATAATTAAAGTCTAGACACGCAGTCATGACGTGTCCATTGGACACTGTCCAACCCACAGAGTAGTCCAGCCAAGTTCAAGTCAAACGAAAAGAACTGACGGGCAGCACCGTGTGTATTTTTCACGAACCGTGTGGAGCCACTTTTGAACAGTTACGGCGGTCGCACTGTACTTATTCTTATACAAAAATAATAGTATATTTCTATAAATCATTTTTTTTTAAACATTAGCGTAAAAAAAAAAATTGATTGAAACACCGTAAGTTTACATTATTTAAAAATAATATTTTAAAACATACTAATAACCATTAGAGGTAACACCTAAGGATCTAATTAAAAGTTAGTATTGATGATCACAATGATTGTGATGCTCATGATGATGGTGATGATCAGGCGTATATCAGCACTAGATAGTCGAGTCCCTCTCCATATACGCTCTTGATCCTGATGTTAACATAATCAAAGCCTAATCCTCCTGTAGTCACTGACACATTCGCTTTAGAATTGTTGTTGTCTATCGCGGTAATTACCTGAAAAATATACAAGAAAATTAAACAGGTGATAAAAAAACCTTCAACATACGAACAATGAGAAGTGACTAGTTGCTATCGCTTGCTAACATTATACTCGCTTTTTTTTAGTGCGCACCACATTTTGAACGACTTCCTTTACAGAGTCTTTCTAGTACCTAATACCTTTCCGACTACCTTTTCGTCTTATTGTCGTATTGGATGCAAAAGAAAATATTTTAGAAGATAGGTACTTCAAATTATTTTCAAACGCAAACTCGCCAACAGCTACTGTTTCGTACCGATTGGCCTGCTGGGGCAAGGATGCTAACCAGGTTAACATAATAAGATAACTTCTAGTTTACACCGAAGCTCGTCAGCAGTCAGTACCGGACGGTCTATCCTGATGATGGTCCGTGGAGGCGCGAAACACGTGTTGAGTAGATTAGGTGGTAGTGGTGCAGGTGCATTGCCTGTGCATATGACGTGCACTTAACTAATTGCTTAACTTCCCATCGACTAGAAGTAGCTAAATATTTTCTGTATCTTATGTTAAGTATGATGGACTTCCGCAAAATAACGCCTGATTCGGTTATTATTGGACTGAGCCGCTAACTCAGAGAGAGCGGCCAAGACCCCTCGCACTGGGTCATCCCTGGCCAAAAGGTTGTCCATCGCAATCCAACGCGGAAACGCGGCGAGTGTGATAGGCACCTTTGTTCCGAAGGTGACACAGGGCGAGCTATTTGAGTGATTTATTCTTTTCTTTAACTTATTAGTTATCTGTAAATAACTGCTCTACTTATTTATTGTACTTATAATAAACTCACTTCACTGTTTTCAGTATTGTTTGTACTAGAAGTTTAACTTAAATATAAACTATTATGACCTAAATGGGATGCATGCATGTGTGTAGGTATTGTATAGATGAAAGCTTACCCTAATTGGTTGGATTTTGAGAGCGGTGTAAAATATGTTTTTAGTTCTCGACGCGAAAGGTATTGAATTGAGCTTCACATTTTCATAATACACCAACGTATTATTTCCTAAATGAAGGTCTGTAGCCTTACTCAAACTGGTGCAGATAAGTGCCACAAAAAAGACTAAATACATTGACTTCATTTTAATATTTTAATTAGTTTTAATGCCACACTAGTAAGATGATGTATTATGTTCACAAGACTCATTAAGAACGCATATATTAAATAGTGTTTATAGTATTTCCAACCTCTTGAAAAATATCTTAAGTATCAAATCTACGATAAACAGGTTCGCAGGTAGGTATGATTCATAGATGTTTTCTATGATGTACATAAAAAATCTAGATAAGTGTTGAGTTGTGAGTGGTAGTTCGTATTATTCTCTACAATGGCCAATTCACATGAAATGATTCACATGATATGATAATGATGATGAGTTTAGAATTACTTTAATAAAGACCTGGCCCACTTTTTAAATTATCACAACTTTTTTGTGCAAACCACACACCGCACTACCAAGAACTTGGCTTTCATTTTCACATTTATGTTTTTGTTGGGATAGGTACTGCAAGACGAAACCTTGTATTTGTCCACCAAAACAAACTACCAATGCTATTTCTACCTTGAGAAAACAAAATGCAAGATAGTGTATCTCTATAACTTGCATAAATGATTGTTTTCATAAATAGGTTATTGACCTGCTGGCTTCTTGTCTTACGTATCAATCAGAGTGCAATTATTTAAAAATAGTATTTGACATTCCAGAATCAGTG
The DNA here is from genome assembly GCA_029255725.1 of Scrobipalpa atriplicella. Lineage (NCBI taxonomy): Eukaryota > Metazoa > Arthropoda > Insecta > Lepidoptera > Gelechiidae > Scrobipalpa > Scrobipalpa atriplicella. The sequence continues at coordinate 80,049 of JARACY010000354.1, forward strand.
ATAGAGCAGAAGTTTTCATAATTACCAACGGCAACAAAAACAATTCCCTCAAAATTGAAACAAAATTCAAAGTTTTGCTTGGAATTTTATTGAATTTGTGTTCCTTCGGGCTAGACAGAAATCCCCGGGGAGGAATAAAATAATTCAGTTTCAGTTTGCAAAAGCTAGTACACTACAACACCAGCGCAGCGGTACAGTAATTCATGAAAATAGACAAGTCCCGTGTCTTCATGTCTCTGGCATTTTTCATGAAAATACTGTAAACATAAATGTTTTAGTGTCGAAAGTGGTGTAGTAAAATGTAAATCTGCAGTAATATATAAATAAATGTTGGTTAACAATTCTGAAACATTTTTGAAGTTTTTATACTGATATACTAAAACCAAGCTTAGTGATAAAATTTTAATGTGTGTCGTACCAAGTGAAAAGGTATAATAACTAATTGACAGCTTTAAAGGCGTACTTTATGAAGTGTTTTTAAATAGCTTATTTATGAGCAGAAGATTACAATGATATGCCTAACTCCAAAACCATCCATAAGGTACCTTTGCACGTGTAACATCACATAAAATGCTCCATTATACAGTTAGTAAGTTATTCAATAATTAAAATGAGGGCTAAAATATGTGGATTATTTTTTTCAGTAGTACCTACTTAATAAAATATCATGGTCTTTTATAAAAACAAAGAGTTCAACCTATTCTTAAGTAAATAATATAATCCTTAAGTAAATAATATTATTTGTGTAGATTGTCCTCCTTTTCAATTTAATGAATTACTAAGTATTTTTCTAGTTACGATTAAATTTATTATCATTACGTGAAGTGTAAATGTGATCAAGTAATTGACTACAAATAAGTACTTACATTCTCTGAAATAAACACTTAGGGAGATTTTACTTCAAGTACATCTTAGAAAATATATATTTGAGTCATAATCATAACTTTAGTCATATTTATCATAGATTTGATATCATTATTAATACATCTAGAGATATTTCTCAAGAGGTTAGAAGATACTATAAACACTATATAATGACGATCTTAATTTAGTTTTCTCTACAAAATTCACCGTTTCACTAGTGTGGGAAATAAACTAATTGAACTATCAAAATGAAGTCATTATACTTGCTTCTGTCTGTTGCTCTATTCTGCGTTACTTTGAGCAAGGCTGCTGATCTTCATTTAGGAAATCCAGTAGGTGGCACCCTGGTGTATCACGAAAATGTGAAGTTAAGCAAAATACCCTTCACAACTAGGAACAAAAACGTATTTTTCAGCAGTGACAAAAATCAAGCAATCAGGGTAAGTACTTGCTTAAATAGTCGAAAAGTAATTTGTATAGTAGCATATTCTTTTACTTGCTATGTAGTTTGCAATACAATAATATCACAAACTTCCCGACTTTTTGCAGTACCTATATACCTATGACTGGAAATGCTTTTCCAATTAAGCATTTCTTATTTTTAAATATTGTTTTTACTTTTTTTTTTGTTGTTACATTTATTTATCTTTATTTTACCTGGCACCTCACACCATGAGATTAATCTACAGCTTCCCGCAAACTGATAGGAATTTTTCAGTTAACGAAACTGAACCACTTTTAGGCCGGAGCCCACCAACAGTTTAGACTAGCTGTTTACAGATGGTTTATTGCTAAACTTTCTTGAAAACTTGGTTAATACTTTCGTTCCCTCCAGATTCCTTGCCTAAACCATGCCTAAACCTATGATCGACCAATCGGGTCAAGCCTTGATTATATATTCTGTGGCTATGATAAAAGGACATTAATGATACTCCTTTGAGCGTTTTATCGTTCAAGCAGTTATCATTCAAAAAAATATTTGACCTACTTTCATGATCACCATTTTTTTTGTTCATTGCAGTCTCAGATGAAAATCTTTTTGTGATTAAAAAGTGAGTATCAGGCTCATAATAAAAACTCTAAGGTAACCTACTTATTTATTTAGTATCAGGAACTTTAAAAGCAAAAAGATTTTATTATGACTGATTATGATTATTAATTTCTATAGTTTCATTACGAAGTTCAAAGAGGTCTCTAATCTAACTTCTGATCATTCATGAAGATTATTTTTATTATTTTTACTTATAAAGTTAACTAGTTTATGTAAATTAATGTTATAAAATGAAATATTTTACAGTAAATCCTTTTTTGATTTATACTGCTAGCAGTTATTTTATCTATGGCCTGTGACATTGTGTCATTTTACTTTCTGTCAAGTGTGTCCGTTTGGTTTGTTTCAAAGGATTTTCCGTATTATTTTGATTTATAATTTGCCAATAAGAATACCAATCTATATTAAATAATCCTCAAATACAACCGTGTGAGATATTCAAGTAGACAAAGGACTCAATGGATAAAATATACAGAATGAAGCACCAGTAGCCAAAAAATCAGACGAAGAGCAACCTTGCCCTTTATAAACAAGATTTATAATTTTGACAAATTACTTTATTTATTGGTTTATAAAATAATAACTAATTTGTTCTTAACATGTTGTATAATTGTTTTCTGTACGTAACAACCACTTCAAATATAAAATCGAGAGAACCATTTCATCACCATACAAAACACTTTTCTTCTGTCATGTGGGTTTCGAGTCGATAGACCCGATGAATCCTGGTGTTAGCATTGTGAACCACCTAATAGCACAGCTAAATAGGCCTCTCACATGGTTTGTGTAACAACTACTATATCGAAGACAGCAACCAGGACCGACGGCTTAACGTGCCCTCCGAAGCACGGAATTCTTTTTCAAAACACTGAAAAACAAAAAGGAATTTCAGAAAAAAATATTACGAATATAGGTACACATAGTTATCTATATCTCTATGACATTTTTGCCCATTTAGAAAAAGCATGGAGCAAAAGATCTGGAACGACTGTGGCAGATAGTCAGAATCAGTAATTAGGCCAAGAAAGCAAAATGTCTGGTTTATTTAATTGTCAAGAAGGGCTTCAGCCTATATTGCTTTAACCAAACTGGGCTGGGGAGAATCTCAATGAGAAATAAATAGATAATATCATGCTCAGACCAACAGACCGCAGAGGCAGTTCATCATCATCAGCCACAACAGTCCACTGCTGGACATAGGCCACCCCAAAATTGGGGGTATATGCCATACTCACCACGCTTGGCAGGCGGGTATAACAGGGAACGTTGCTGCCCATTCCCTGGATTAATCCTTTAGTCGCCTTTTACGACACCCGCAGGAAGTGATGGGGTGATGCTATTCTAATCCGGCACCACACAGGCAAGGCAGTTACTTAGGTATTAACTTAGTTGTAAATACCTCTGTATCAATACTTTCTTTTCTTTTGTAAACAACGTTATTATTTGTTATCTTCTTAAAGGCTGGAACAAGATACAAATATTAGGAATATAATCGAATAACAACTAAATCACAATTAATTAGGTTCCTATACGCACAAGCAGCATAAAATGAAGGAACTTCTAACTTCTAAAAACAAATTATTGGGTCCTATACCTATACAAAATATTCTTCTTCGAGTCTAAGTGTGACCCGATGAACTCTGATGTCAGAGTTTTTAAATCGTCTCCTAGTTCCCAGCATTATATGCGTCTGCCATAGGAATCAAATCAACTTCAATACATTGTTTGCGGAATAGCTAAAATACATACAGTACACGCGACAAATAAACGTAGGTGTAGCGTATTATAGGGATTTGTACATCATCTTCCCAAAACAGAAAGCAGCAGCAATGTCCACTTCATCCTTTAGTCCGTGCTAATAATAATAAAACATACAAATAAATATTAAAATATGATAGGTAGGTATCAACTTGAGAAGCCCGGATGATGTAGGAAGCCCAGATGGTGTAGTGAATAGGGCCGCGGCCTCCTTGGCAGGAGGTCAAAGGTTGTGTAACCTAATCTAAGATTAGGTCTGGTTTCCCTTCTGGGTTGCGGAAGGCTAGGAAGATGATGATAGGTATCAACATGAATAGCATTTTTGCAGAAGGGCTAAATAATCTTGGATGCAGGTGAATGAAATCTATCGCAAGTTCTTTCAGTACCTACCTAGGAATAGTTACTAATTTTGTACCTATATTTCGTTTATTACTATGGTATATCATGATTTAACATATCAAACTTTACTTACGTGTTTGTTTATGTTTACATATTGTAGGTCATTCATTATTGTTGAACATCATAGGTAGGTACTATGATCACAGTCACTAAAAATGTTTATAAAACTTTGAACTTTTTGGGTTTGTTCTAGAGATTCCAATTTGCTGTTTTTATTTCTGCATTCAAAGTTTCTGTCTGTGCTTTGTATTTTTCAGAAAAACGGTTTTAAATTTAAATACGGCCCAAATAAAAATGACAATAGAAGTCATTTATGGACGTATGTCACCATGGTTGCCTTGCCAACGGGATGGTTAAAGCTAAACTCGTGTCATGTATGATTAACCCCTCGTAAACCATTAGGTAACGCAAACCACTCGTAAACCATTTGTAAACAGATGGTTTCCCATACAAAAATGCCTAAAAAAGATGGTCGTGGGATCGAAATTTTTGACACACTGTTTATCTTCTCATAAACTCGTTTATAACTTGATGGGACCGCCCCTTAGCAGTTTTTTTTTTCAGGAATTAAAAATACCTGTGCTATGTCCATCTCGATCATACACATGACCTGTTTTTTTTTTCATTTCCTGAAAGAGATTTTTGTGAATTATTCTTCTTCTCGAGTCATGTCCCTTACACCCCGTATTATTTATCTTTTTCAGGCAATTTCAGCGATTGACAACAAGCGGGGTAAAGCCAAAGTATCAATAACCTCTGGAGGAATTGGCTCAGCTTTCGTGAACGTCAGGATCAAGAGCGAAAGTGGAGAGGGACTTGACTATCAAGTACTGATTTATGCCTGATCATCATCGTACAATCATCATCCTATCATAAATACGCCTTCTATAATAAAAACACACTGTTTGATATCGGCTATGTGATCAATAATTAATAAGTTTTATTTTTATACATTCTTATAATTATTTTTTTCGTATTATAAAATATTTAAAATTAATATTAAATGAATCATATATTTTAAATGAATAATAGATTATTTATCATAAAGTGAAACGTCTTATAAATTTCTGTAAAAGTAACTTTTTGTAAAAGACCATGAAGGGTGAAAGAAAGATGGGAAGGCGTTTTCCCAGCAGTAGAACAACATAGGTTTATAATTAAATAATATTAATAATATTCTTTTAGTTACTTTTTTATTTTATTTTTATCTAAACGATGAATGAATTCATCTCTCAAATCTAACACATTCTTAAAAAACATGTCACGAATCATGAAGATACCTACTAGTTATCTTAATTTGGAATCTTTATCAATATATATCGAGATATTTCTCAACATCTCAAGAGGTTAAAAATGATACAAACAGTCTATAAAAGTTCTAAATTCAGTCGTGTAAAGACACCTACGTACTTGTGTTGAGATAAAAATATTAAAATGAAGTCAATTTATTTGATCGTCATTGTGGCCCTATGCTGCATCAGTTTGAACAAAGCTGATGATCTTCAAATGGGAAACGTAGTTGGTGGTGCCCTGTTGTATTATGAAGATGTGAAGCTGAGTAGCATACCTTTGAAGACCCGGACGAAAAACGTATTTTTCAGCAGTGACAAAAATGAAATCATCAAGGTTTGTTTAATTTGTTTATGACTTTTTTGTTTGACTCATCACAGCTATTTGAAAAATGAATCATAATCATATTATATAAAAAATGAATAATATTATTCTTTTCAAACAGAATTCTTGAAATATTTGCTACGCACAGTTTTACTGTAAATCTTACTTTTAGATATGAGCTTGAAATCAAAATGTTATTGCATGTTCAAACAATTAAATATTTATCTATCTTTCATATTTTAAAAAGACAGAGGGTTTAAGATAAAATAATTTGATCCAGTGGCAGTGCAGGTTTATTCTAACATACGTTTATTCAATCAATATATCACTAGTTTTATAATAAGTTTTGAGAGCATTAAAATTAAACATACGTTTGCGATCTTATTATTATGATGAATTTATTTTTATTCATTTAATTTAAATAATCTGTTTCAGGCGATTTCAGTACTAGACCATAACCGGTCTAAAGCGAAGGTAATAGTGACCTCAGGAGGAATTGGCTCTTCGTTCGTCAACATCAGGCTCAAGAGCGAGAGAGGAGAGGGACTTGACTATCAAGTGCAGATATACGCGTAATTCGATTATACACGTTGTTTATAAAAAAAAATTTTTTTTTTATTCGGAATGGCTTTGCTCTTGACTACATTTTAGGTCAAGGATGAAATTCGAAATTTGAAACAAAATTTCGTTTATCAATTTTCCAAATTTTATTGATAGACAAAAAATATCCAAAAAGTAATTTAAAAAAGGAATCGAAGAATAACAAACAGAAATATTATTAAGTGAATATTGAAGGTTAAACAATAAAGGCATTTTTATTTTAATCAAAAGTTTTTTTTAAAGGTATATTTATATAAAATATGATGATATTTTTATAAAATATATGTTATGAACGATACCGTTTCAGTTATCTGAATTAAATAGAGTAGAATAAAAAACCAAAACATAACCTGTGTTTTCCAAACTGGGAAACGAACCTGTAACTTCAAGCGAAGTTCAAAGCGTTTTTCCAATTTTTTTAAACTGACAGCTCGCCTTTGTAACAAATTCTTGTAACCAGTATTTTATTGAACAGAATAAAGTCAACACGGCGCGTAGCATGATAAAAAGGAACGAGTTCGTTAAATAAAAACCCAACTGCATAACAAGGCGATCTAAAAGGTCATTCAAATCAAAACAATAACTTATGGAAGAAACTTTAAACTGATGTTAAATAAATTAATATTCAATTATACCTACCCTACTCAGCATATTTCATTTTATTTGCGCAATATGGCACGAATCTTTTTTGTTTTCACACGCCAGCTTGTCGCTATAATAAATTGTGATCACAATCATATCTCCGGTGACACTCACCAGGTTAAGAAGAATCGATTGATATAGGAATCATTAAAATCATCTATGCAAATTGTCTTTGGACTCTTGCTTTAAACTTGTTACATACAGGGTGTAAAAAGAAGGATGAATTTTAAACTTTAAACCACATATTCTACTAATGATAAGAATCATTTTTGCAAAGCCTAAAAATAACTCTAACTTTTATTTTTATTTTTTATTCTACCTATATTGACAATGCGATGAACCTTTTTGTATGGAGAAGGCATTTTTATAGATATACTTAAGAGTTTTGTGCTTTGGGAAATTTATTTGGTAAGTATCGTGTAGAAAATGTGGTATTAGGGAACGTAGTTTTTTTTTTAAATACCTTTTAATATGCTTTGATTAACACCTCCTCCATTGCATCGCGTAGTCGGATAAAAACCTGGGAAACGGGAAATAAAGAGAGCAAGCCGGGTGGAATTTTCATTAGTGCATGTTGATCGCAATTCTCGCTGATCACGGGCGCAGAAAGTATGCAAATGTAGGTAGGTGGTCAACGCGTGGACGTGCGTGGTAGTGCGGGAGCCAGCAGACAGATTTATCGTATATTCATACTATTATTACTACTCTTATAAATGCAAAAGAAACTCCGTTCTTCTCTCTGTTTGTTTCTTACTCCCGTTTTGATGAAATTTGACATAGTGATAGACGGTCACCAGATAAAATTCATTGAAACAAAATCATTTTCGTGGTCAAACCAACAGCTTTTAGGTTGTGCACTGCTTCCGCAACTACCCTATAGGATAGATAACTAAGTATGTGCTGATATTATAACGTGATGTAATATCTTCTTTGGCAATCGAATTTGAAAGGTGCTCCACAAAACGCGCTGGGCTATCCGTGGCTTTATAAAAGTCATTATAAGTAATATATAAAAACCCACTTTTATCTCAGGTTTTATCATTGATTTTCTAGCAAATATTATCAAAGATTACGTTGAAATTATGAAAAACTTTATATCTGATCAGAGTGTTGTACGATAACATAAGACACTAGATAATACAGTGGATCGGTATAATTTTTATGTTGAGTAATACTTACCGTGTACTGCGTACCAGAAACTGATAGGGGTTGCTCAGTCAACGAAACTGAACAACTTTTAGTAGGAAATTCTTTCAGGAAATGAAAAAAATACTTGGCTTTTTTATACAAACTGTCTAAACAAGGTAGTTTTGTATGGGAAAGTAAGGCAATCTTTATCAATACATTATTATCATAATCGTATAAGTAACCACATATTTCATTGACAAATATACTGTCCCCAAACTGAGAACATTTCATACGTTCGTCTCCTGGTCTACTGTTGACTGTGAGCCCACGTTGAATATGCAGTGGCGTGGGCGTGTCCTAAACTCTTGTAAGCCTTTGTTGGCGTCGATATTGGATCCGTCGTTTATCGATGGCCGATACGGGACACGGGAAATATTGTACCTATGCGTGCTGTGTAGGTACTCCTACGTACTTACAGCATGTAAAAAAAATGGTAAACGCATCCTGAAGGGTATGAATTTGCCCACAAAACTGAACAACCTTTCTTTATCGGGTCGAAATACGAAAAAACAATGTTGACTTCCCAAACTAATTTCTATTTCCATTCGTATATTTTATGTGCCTTAGGAAAAGTTGTTTAGTTTTATGGGTAATCAGTTTATTCTATAGGTATAGGTTAACGTTATTTTTTTTTCAAAATAGGAGTAATACAGGTCATTTTAGTTTTGGTCTGAGATTGAATTACAAATTAAAATTTAGGTACAAGACTGGGCTATCTCTGCTTATTTTCCAAAAACTATAATGTAACGTAGTGAATTACTCGTACAGATTATTTTAAAATGCACATAAAATGTTACAATTTTAAAATTCTTGTTAATGCATAGTAGGTAATACCCAATACTACCTACTCTATTTATCCGGATAACGTCCACTCAAAATTAAATTTTAAATTGCGTCGCGCTCACGCGAGCGGGTTAATGAAGAACTCCCAATTATAATTATCAGAGCGCTTTCGAATCTCATCTCTAAATATAAAATCGTTGTAAACAATATTTTTGTTAAAATATCGAAAGTAGGAAAGAGTATTTGATTATAAAAGCAAACTTCTTGCCCCTCCATTTAACTTTATACGTTTAACGTAACGATAATCGCATATGTTTCTCCTGAATAGTGTATATTTTTCGCTGTAGTGTTTTTTTAAAGGGTATAAACTTAAATATGATTTAATAAGTTACATAAGTAACAAGTTGTTGAATTTTAAATTTTAACATGAGTACATCATAGTCTTTGAAAGGAACACCGTGAGAAGAATTTTATTAAAAACTGTCTAAGGACAACGCCCACTGGATGTCAAATCACTAAAACCCTTATCTAAAAATAGCATCATCCTTTTGATCATCCCATTACTTTCCGTGGTTATTGTCGACTAAGGGAAAATACAATGAATGTTAAAATAAACTTTTTGATAGACCAACATGAATCCTTCTCTGTAATCCCTTAATGCACTCGTAAACTGGACATTAAAGGAATACCAAACAATCCGACCCGTTTCAAAAGCCTTATCATGTGTGAAACATGAAAAAGTGATTCGAGTCCCTTGCAATTTATTCGGCTAGTATGGCTTTATCAAAAGTTGGACACATTAGCACCAGATGTGACCGGGGCCTCAAAAAAAAACTTTTCTGACCCCCCCCCCCCTTTATACCCCAGTAAAATAATGAAACGGTTTGCGCTCTCATTTGTTATGACACCATTTTTTGTTACGACTATGGCAACATGTGAGGTGCGCGAGAAAAAAATATTTCGGCTATATTACTGTTTCCAATTTGACGAGGACATTTTTTCCTTTTTTGTTGTTTTATTCTTTTTATTGTACGGGTGAATGCTGTTTACTTGTTTTTATTTTTATTTTTAGACCTTATTTATATGAAAAAAAAAAGATACTTGGCATCACATTTTCCGTTATTTTATTATTCTTCTAACCAACACGTCATTTGAAAATTAAATTAAAAGTGTAAAATAATTTTGCACAACTTAGCTTTCTTAAGGTAATGCTTTTACCGGCCCTAACGATATTTTACAAAATTATTATGAAATCTATTTGAATAAAAAATTTGCTGAAAAAATCTACTCATTACCTACCTACTTAGTATTTATCTACGCTAGAAATCCAAGTTCTAGTCTGAACGATTTTCAACTCGCCTACGTTTTTAGCCAGTTTACTTCTTCCGTGGCAAAATAAATATCTACTTAATCTGTTTCCGAACTTCGAAAAGCAAACTTCTTGAACTTTCGACTTTGCCCGTTGCTGGCTGAACGTAAACTAAACTATGATAGCTGGGAAGCTGGTAATACCTTATCAACTAAAAAAACTGACCGACACTAACAAGATAAACTGTTCTCTTACCAGCCAGAAGAATCCTTTTTTTTTTGCAACTGCATACTGATGCAAAAAATTCTTAGTTGAAAACTTCTGATATTGGGCGCTTTTCCACTAGACGGCACGTCAACGGCAATGGCGACGGCACGGTACTGTCGACGATATCGTAGGTGAGATAGTGTATGAAAATCGATGAAATTATATGACACGCTTTTCCACTTGCCGGCACGGCACCGTCACGGCATGTCATCGATTCCCATAGATATTGTCACGTGATCGTCGCCGTGCCGTCGCCATGCCGTCGCCGTTGCCGTTGACGTGCCGTCTAGTGGAAAAGCGCCCGAGAAAACTCATAATTTCACTTCTGAATCAGAAATACTCGTAAATGACGGAATTTTACAATTTCGGCTCTTCTTTTCGAGTCACTGGTGAGAAACTCATATTTTCGACTTCCAATAAAATTAACGACGCTAATTTGCCCTTTGGTTTATCTTACACTATTACCTATTTATTTTCTAAATGTTGTGTCATGATTTGAAATAATAAATCTAATCACTTATCATTTTGATTTTGTCAATTACGTGAATCTAGCGATAACTATGACGATTCATAAAATATTTAATTAATCAAATGTTTTTAGTATCATTAATTCATTATTAGTTACTAATCTTCCCGGAGATCAGATTCGACACGGATTTATTTAGTTGATATGCCTAGTTATTATCAAATTTCGATAGAAGCTATTATTCATACTACTGAATGTACTTAATTAGTAAAAATTCTATTGAATTGATGATGAAATGTTTTTTGATAATACTTATTATGAAAGAACATTGTAAAGTGATACAGAAATAAAAATCGTCAGGGTTTTGAAAATAATTTACGGAGGTATAAACAAGTATTCCGTGTGGAATATTTGTCAGATTAGTTCTTTACCTTTTATTACACCTTTATCAATATCAGTCTAGCAACAGGTTATTTCCACTGACGGATTACCGAATAAACAAAGCCAAACTTTTATTAATAAAAACCGGATAAAGATAGTACAATAATTCTTTAGTAGGATTATCCGTTTAAATTTACAATAAGTTAGATAATAACAAGGATTACAAAACATACTTTTTATGATTGCATATCCTCATTGAATAAAACACAATTTACTTGTCATTTAATTGTCTTGTCTTGACACATTATAAAACTGAGTTCAATACCATACCATCAAAGAGATTTAAGAAATAGAGAAAAAAACAGCTATACCCTGAATTCAACAAAAATGCTTTAGATAGAAAGGTTAAGTGATCCCAGGTGTAAAAATATCTTAGTCAATTATGAATGACAAATTTTTATAGGATAAAATTTATAGGACTTAGAAATCTTAAGTTTGTCCTTATCACGAAAAAGTAAAATTTTATGCATTACTCATAAAAAAACTAAAAGATAAAGTAAAATCAGAAAAATTTCGACCCATTAAAAAAAATGTCTTCCTCTTATTGTAAAACAGCATAACATGAACTTTGATACGTCATGAACTACAAACACAATAGGTCATCACAAGACGTCTGGACCTGATAAGAGGGATCATCTTGAAGTTACCTAAGCTGATAATATAACCTAATAATGAATATCGTCTGGTTCCGCGTCAGAATAAGTGGACTCTGAGCTCCGGGTGCTTATCAGCTGCGACAGATAATAGACGGATCTATGTCCAATATATTGAACTGTAAATATTGATATTGTTCAGTGTTAAAAAACTATCGACGAGGAGTGAACATAACGTTAAATAATTATAAAAAGAAAAATATCACTTAAAAAATCTGTGTTTACTTAGTGATAAAGGACAATTGAAAGCGTTTTGAATCTTTATAAATTTTTGAGTGTAGGAGGGAGAAAAACTTTTGAAAATGATACTGCCATTGTTGGAAAAGGAATGGTACATCGAAGCTCCTTGGGGGAGGATTGCATGTAAGTACAAATTCAGCATTTTTCTTACAAATGTTTGTACCAGTGACTATTTAAAAAAAAAAAGATAGGCAAATCCTAGTTTAAATATACCTAAAATGCAGACGAAATTACAATTAATTCGGAGCAAAATAAGTTTTATGGGAATAATCTTATTTTTAAACGATTAAAAAAAAAAGGATATGTACTAAGTTCTAATGTATTTCCTCCAGTGATTGCCTGGGGCGATTGCACTGACCCACCAGTGCTACTATGCCATGGGCAGGTAGACTCCGCTGCTTGCTTCAGACCGCTAGTCAAGAAACTCCCTAGGAATTATTATTATATTGGTAAGTACCTAACGATGAGCTGGACTCATTCTATAAAGACTGTAGAGTTAAAGCTTGGAAAGAGAAGAAAGAGGCTTTTACCCAGCAGTGGGATAAGGATGACGTGGCTACACAATACAAGTCTCTAACTCAATAACGAAGTCATACAAAAGTTTGAATATACCTACGAGTAGGAATATATTTGAACTGAATAAAATAAATATATTAAAGTACCTATAATTTTATCTGCCTTGCAATATGATAATTTTTTTTTGCTCCCCAGCAATGGAACTGCCAGGCAATGGTAAATCCGACCACATGCCTCCAGGGCTAATGATGGGTGCTCACGATCTCGTCTTCTCCATCAAAGTGGTGGCTGACCACTTCAGGTGGACGAAGTTCATCTACATCGCGCATTCTCTAGGAACATTGTTAGGTAGGTTTTTAATAGATTGTAACGTCAAAGTTGTGTGTACATTATTTCCTATACAATATTAATCAAATAGTCCAAAAAAAAAATACTTTGAACTTTCCTCCTAAAATTACTTGTACCTACTTAAAAATTTACTTATTAAAATAATTTAAGTAGTATAGGTACTTTAGTAGTTGTACCTAGTACTTAGTAGACACTAACGTGTTACAGATATACAGGCAGAAAAAGATACAAATGAAGTCTATTATTTGGTACTAAGGCCCGTATTTATAATCAGCTCTCAAGAGTGACAGCTAGTTTGAGTTCGTATCAGAAATGTCATTTCAGTACAAAACGGGCTGTCAAATCCATACTTAATATTTCTCTCAATCTTGAGACCGCTTTATAAATACGAGCCTAAGAAACATTGGTCATCTATCATACTTATAAAGGAAACAGAGACACAACAGGCGTTGACTATTTGTAAAGAAATTGGAAGAAAACTTACTGAAGTCTAAGTCTATTCTTGTTTCCCACAGGAAAACTCTTCAACATGACGTTCCCTGGCCATATGTCCCACATTATAGACCTGGACCCGACTCCAGCGTACAAGACCGTTACTCAGCAGCAGCTCCACGGCTGGTACCAGCAGTACTTCGTCAATTACTTCCAGAAGTACCAGAAACTGATGTCGCCGAAGGAAAAAGCACCAAAATATACTTATGAAAAGGTAAAGTCTATAATGTTTAACAAATCCACTTTATTAAGTAGCTTATTAGGTGATCTACAATGATCAATCATCCTATTTAGGTGGGGATAGGTTTTTCAAAGAACTATCTGTTTTACGACGAAACTGTTACCTACTAGCTTCCGGCACCAAACAGCTTTCAATGCAACATTGTAGGAAAACCAGTAGAAGGTATTTGGTGACTATACTTCAATCACTTGAGGTCCTGTTCACAAGAGAAATTAGAAAAAAATAAGTTGAAAAGATGAAAGAAACGTCAACCGAAAAAATATAAAAACGTGACTTATCCATTTTGTACTTTCAGGCATTTGAAATGATGAAGAAGAACCGAGGATTAACAGATGAAGCTACGAAAACAGCGCTAGAAAGAATATTAGAACCTGCTGGAAAGGGATTAGTTAGGTTAGTACTTATTTCATCCAATAAATATTGTGTTTTATGTATAAAGTAAGAAAACATTGCATAGATTTTCTTTGATAAACAGTAAACATTTTATTATTTAATGCACCTGAGTGCAGCTCTAGTTCCACATTTTCGACTAGTCTTTAATCGATATATTTTTCTATTATGCTAGGTCTCCTAGTATTTCAAAATATTGTGAAATGTTTCGGTATTTACTCGTACATTCACAACAGTGAAATTTTATATAAAGAGGTCTTCTACAGTGGACGTTTTGATCCCGCCGGGTAATAAATGTTACAAAGACAAAAAGTTAATGGGAAACATAGTCCTAGTGTCAAAATGTACAAATGTCTTAATGTACCTGAACGTGCAAATGACAAAAAATAATTGTGATATAATGCGTAGAAGTCTAATTGTTTAATTGTCAAAATGTACAAAAGACAAAACATGACTGTGCTATAATGCAACTGCCAGAATTCGAACCCGCAACCCTGGGCTTCGAAGGTAGGATCACTAACGACTGAGCATACATACACCTATCCTATCTGCTACTGTCAAACTTGAAATCGCAATATCTCGAAGAGTACTGGTGTGGGACAAAATGATAGGTCTCGACAAGATCTACATTTCAGATGACAGCTGTCAAACTTGAAATGGTTATATCTCGGAAACTATCGATCCTAGAGTACTGGTGTGTAGGACAAATGAAAGGTCTCGACAAGACCTACATTTCAGATGACAGCTGTCAAACTTGAAATGGTTATATCTCGGAAACTATCGATCCTAGAGTGCTGGTGTGTAGGGACAAATGAAAGGTCTCGACAAGATCTACATTTCAGATGACAGCTGTCAAACTTGAAATGGTTATATCTCGGAAACTATTGATCCTAGAGTACTGGTGTGTAGGGACAAATGATAGGTCTCGATGAGATCTTTAATTCGGATGACAGCTGTCAAACTTAAAACGGTTATATCTCGAAAACTATCGATTCTAGAGTATTGGTGTGTAGGGACAAATGATGGGTCTTGACGAGATCTACATTTCAGATGACAGCTGTCAAAAATGAAACGGTTATCCGAAATTTAGATCTCATCGAGTCCTATAATTTGTCCCTACACACCAGTACTCTATGATTGATAGTTTTCGAGATGTTGCCATTTCAAGTTTGACAGCTGTCATCTGAAATGTAGATCTCGTCGAGACCTATCATTTGTCCATACACACCAGTACTCTAGAATTGATAGTTTTCAAGATATTGGCATTTCAAATTTGACAGCTGTCATCCGAAATAAAGATCTTGTCTAGATCAGACAGTATTAGCCGGAAAGAAGTCATGGTCTAATTTAACATCTGGGCCATCTACGTCCGTGGTGTAAAAAGGCTCTTATTGTGCATTACAGCGTTAATGTATTCTGGCGGTATTTGGTCAAAATGACATTTTGGCACTTAGGGAATTTGAACAATTGAACATTACAGCTTTAATGTATTCTATCATAGCAGCATTTAGGCAATATGACATTTTGGCACTAGGCAGTTTGTACATTTTGACACTAGGACTATGTTTCCCATTAACTTTTTGTCTTTGTAACATTTATTACCCGGCGGGGTTTTGATACAGTGGACAAAAGGCAACTAAGGAAAGAATCACCCTTCTAACGACACATTTTTGCAGGTTTACCTACGACCAGCGAGCCAAGCTCATCACAATCCCCCCTCTACCCCCGCACTACCTCAAGCAACTCTACACTTCAATGACGACCCCCACTCTATCCATATTAGCTGAAGATTCTATAAGAGAAGGAGCTTATAAGACTGCGCCTTTTGTCTTCGAAAATGATCCCCAAAGGAAATACAGGTAACTATCGAACACTTTAAAATTATTTCTGACAAAATACTAAAATACAGCTAACTAACTTTCAGTACCCATGAAGTCTTAGTAACTGGTTTGAAATAGAAGCTTATAAAACCATGTTATATCTTTTACAGTCTAGCTCTCTGCTAAGCCAATGTCAATGTAAATGTTTAACTGAAATGCAGGGTAATCTATCTATATAAATTAGACATTTTACTTGTTTGGATTAAAAAGCATCAAAAAATAATTTAGTGTATTTAAACAGCATTTATTTTATGTTTCGATCCAGAATTCGCCGTGTTGAAGGAAATCACGACGTCCACGTAAACTATCCAGAAAGAATAGCTCCACACATAATTGACTTCTTGGCAAAAGACAGACACCTAGGAACTGCGTGAAATTAGAAGAACATTTTTTAGCTAGAACAATTTTTATTTTTATTCAATCGGTTGAAATATCAGCTATAACTTTAAAAAACAAGGACTGTGATAATAATAATATTGCTTAATGTGAGGTATTTAAGATAATGGAATAAATTTGTGGATGATAACAAGCCTGACAACTGGAGAAATAGTATCAAAGATATTGGATGTTACTTCATTTTTATAGAACAACTCTTGCTAATTTTAAATTTGTTCCAAATTAAAGAAATCATTTAAGCCTTCGATAATGTAGCTTCCAAAATTTTGCCCATTACAGTTTGTGTTCTCGATGTGTTGGAGAAAGATCTTTTTTATGTTTTATAGTTTATAAGTATAAAGTAATTTAAAGATTAATTAATAATAAATTCTTAATAAATAAAAATAATAAATAATATAAAAACTGTGCCTTTATTCCAAGAGAAAATCTTTCAGAAATTGGACATAAAAAACCATGGTAAGCAAACGTCTAAGTAGAGGCACTAAGAAAAAGAAGCATATTAAAATTAACTGATCATTGCATAAACTATGACAAACGATTATTAGGCTGGTTTGAAACGTTGATGCATTAAGGGACAGTGGTGAGAGAGAGGGATTGCTTAGTTACCGAAACTGAACAACTTTCAGCAGAATTCATTCATAAAAATAGAAGCAAAATGGCTTTACTATAGAAACTGTCTGACCGTAGAGGTCATTTTGTAGTATTTTAAGGAAGACTTTTTTGTTTCTTGTTTGTTTTTTCTGGTGAAAGTTATTCAGATTCGTTGACAAAGTAACAACTCACAGTTTCCTGTAAGCTGTCCCTTACACCCGGTAGAAGAAAAAATGAAAGAACACAACTTCCTTACGTCGATATCTATTAAAAAGTATTCCCTCAACTAAGTGCTTGCACTCTGCTCTGCCTGACGATGACGTAGGACCGGAAGTGCATCTGCAGAACATAAATCAAAGGAGGTGTCGTAGTTCAAGTTGCAAGTTTGCAGTTTGCTAGTTCCGGGTTTGAGTTGCGCTACGACCAGAGTTTATAGTTTACGACCAATATTAGGAAAATTTTGGATGATGACGTTGTGCTTAACTTTCTAGGGTGATACTTGAAAACAGCCCAAAACTTTTAAGCCAAGCTTTAGGTAAAGTAAACGACTAACCTATTGTTATTACTAGGCTAGCGGGTTACAAAAACGATAAAAACGTTACCCATTTTCATATTTTTCGGTGTCCGTAAATAAGTATGGTATATACTTAAAGTTAGGAATAAAAAAATAAGTTTCGTTTTAAAACATAACATATTATATATTTTACAAGATGTTATATAAAATCCACATTTTCCATTACCCGCCCCCATATCTTATCCTAAACACGTCTTAAGAGCCTTTTGTCTGGAGCCCCAATTAATGAGACCAAATGAGACCGAACAACCTGAAATGGCCCGTAGCGGACTTTAGTGATGTATCAAATCATAAAACTTTTTGTTTCTGCCGCATTTTGACAGATCTTGATTTTTTTATGATAAAGTTTTAAAAAAAATGTCTGAACAAAATGTAACAGAGTTGAAGGTTTGTGTAACTTTGTGAGAGACCAAATGTAAGTATATCTATATGTGTTCATTGTTGTTTTTAAACAATTTTCACTTTCTATTCTTTTATTCTCCATTTTCGATGGGATAGTAAGTAAGTAAGTTGTCAGTCATAGACAAGGAAACTTCGGGATATTTACAGTCTTATTTATTGAACAATCAAGTGATCAGTCTGCAACAAAAACTTCAAGACTGGACTATTAAGACTAGATTATTTTATTTAGATGATTTTCTGAAATGTAACATCACTAGTGAGCATAAGCCTAAGCGAGTACAGTACTCCACATAGTGCGGATATAACTGCGTAGTACGCGAGCAGTAACTCTGCTTTACGATGTGATAACGCGGTTGGCGACCCGTGTTCGGGGCCTTACTCCTACTTATTATGTTTTTGAATTTCAGAGAAAAAAAATTGGTTCCTTAAATAATCGTACTTTATAATTTGTGGCTATGCTTATTATTATGATTCTTTGATTTATTCTTTGAAGTAGATCGTATGCTAATGGTACCCATATAATTTTCTGGGGGCGTTTAGAGCAAAAGTGAAGCTTGTGAAATATTTTGAGACAAGTGTAACCACAGAATTTTAAATGTTATACTTAGGTTATGTACGACTGTCGGTTGAGACCATCGACGCCAACCACTGCCAATAAAAAATATTAGAACCCAAAGTTATCATGAGCTGACATGACTTCCATCTTCAGCACGTGTATCTTTACAAAACGTCTTTGAACCCATTAAAAATGCAAAAGAGGGCCGCGAACAAAAAATATATCTATTGAATTTTCCAACGGCGGCAACCACTCTAATATTAATGCGGCAAGATCCGGGGTTTGCAAACGCAATAAAAACAAACAAATTGCACGTGAAATAATACTGTGAGCTTTGGTCCCGACCCGCGGGAATTTATTCTGATGCTCTCTTAAATCCTTATTTATATGATAACGCAATAATTCTTGAAGGCCTACGACGGACGAGACAGCCAAGTCTTTTAGGTTGGATTTAAGCTGTGTCTGAATATTATGGTCTATCGTGTGACTTCTATCTGTAATTATCTTTTAGTGGTTGTCGTAAGAGTCGATTATGAGGCCTATCTAAATAAAATAGGTAGACTGACTCTGGTAAATTGACATTCATTTTGGAGAGGTCCATGCCAGGTAAGAGATTTTTATTGTGTGTAATAATAATGGTAATAAATTTTCTTGTCTTGTCTTGTATAGCCGTTAATGTTCGACTGCTGGGCAAAGAAATATAGAATTAAAATAATATTTCTCTGTTGTATTCAGTTGATAAACCTTAATTCAACGTAACTTTGTCTTTTGCATAAACGTCAAGTAGACAAAATTACAGTAAAAAATTTAAAAAAAAACAACTAAATTATAAGCCAGGCCATCGATACATCGTGTGTTTCCCGCTTAACGACAACTGTTCCGCAGTACGATCGGGGAATAAGTCCGTGATGTTTTATGGAAATTCAGCAGTCGTATGATTCATGCGTGAAAAATGCTTGTTAAGGTTCCGCAACGAAATGGTGCCGAGCGAAAACCATAGGGAGTAGAACGAAAATCAAATGGTGCCGAATTAAAACCAAAGAGTGCTGAACGAAAACCTGTTAATAACCCTTTAGGTACTATAAATTATATATTAAATTAAAACTGAATTAGTTCCTATAATAACGAAAAGTAACAAAAGTATGTATACAGAAAATCTTCTGTATAATATCAATAAGTACCCAGATTCGTGGTACGGAACGTTCGAGTACGCGCTTGTCTATTTTATGAATAATTTGTGTATTTATATCGCAGCCGCAGTCAGCTGTCACACCATGTTACCTCTCACGCTATCAATCTAATTCTTTTGCTGTGTGGGTTCATTCTGCATTATCCTTACCAAAGTAGGAACAATATCACAAGGTGACGTCTTCTTCTAAATTCCCCTTTAATATCAAACCTACCACTCCCAAATCCTGCCACGTGAGATGGTCTCTGTATGAAAGTTTTGTGCATCAACCAGTAAAACCTGGAACCGATCAGACGATCTTAAGCACCCTTTGGCCTGTTTGAGTGTTACAAGAGCGCAAACAGGCAAATTGGGTGGTATAATAACAAAAACATAAAGTAATCGCCGACTCGCCGCGCAAGGGAAGTTCCGCATAATTAAATAATGATTAAGGGTGTACTGGTGCTCTTACTTACAAGGAGACCGAATATATTATAGTGCTTTAGTAAGTTTTTTAAAATAAAATATGCAAAAATGAAATGTTCACTAAACTAAAGGGTCTGGTCCTACCCATGAAAATGAACAACATTTTCATTGGGCCATAGGTCGAAACAAGAAAAGAAATGGCCTTACTATACAAAATTCCAGGAGCCGCTGACACTGAAATCAGCAACTGCGATCCGAAAAAAAAAATTGCATTTTTCTCATCCGCATTTTTTTTTGTCATATTTGATCCATGTAGAGGTACACTTTGTATGTTGTTAAATTTTTTCTACGAAAAACGACCCAAAAGCGGGTCAGATACAAAATATCTAACATGAAAAGCTCTCGTAAAGCGTAGGAACAATGGTTCGACGAAGAACACAAAATATAAAAATATTTTGCACAGTTCCAAAGCTACGAATAGCTCTTATTCCAGAAATATGTTAACAGCTTTATTACCTGCAAACGATTTGCTATTCCACTTTAAGTTACATTCTATTTCGTCTATGGTTCTAGCACTAGCAGAGTGAAATTCCAATTTTGGCCCACTTCCAAATGAACTGGTCACACAGAATATTTCAATAAACCTCACGCGACTGGGACTTAGGAGACTTGATAATGTTTAAATTTCATTCCGTTGTAATGAATTGGAGAATTTCGATTTGTCTTTTGTTTAATTAAGATTTTAATTTATGTCAAGATTAAAACTAGAAAGATAATAATATAAATTTGTGTTTAAATTTCATTCCGTTGTAATGAATTGGAGAATTTCTATTTGTCTTTTGTTTAATTAAGATTTTAATTTATGTCAAGATTAAAACTAGAAAGATAATAATATAAATTTGACTCGTCACTGTAGTGACTTAACTCAGCAAAATTTTTAGCCTCTATAAAAATTAGTTACGACAGCAACGTTTTGCGACTGCTCAAACTAAGCTATCTGCTTATTGTGTCTACATTCTCCCGCTAACCGAAAAAAAGGTGGAGGTTCCTAAACTGCCGTAGCTTAGCTTATTTAACACGCATGAATTACCTAGTGTAGATTTTAGTGTCGGAAGTCATTTTCCTAAATACCTACTCGTACTTTGCTAATACTTCTGACCTTAGTTCTCCTCCGGATCTGCTCATTCTGATGCGATTTTATTTTCATTCCTTCCCGGGATTCCTTATAATTATTTCTTATAAAAAAATATCCTTAATATTGGTCTCGTACAATGTACAAGGCGCTGAGTAGAGCGTTGCTCGCGATGACGACAGAGAAGTTGATTTTCGCGTTAGGCCAAATTAATTACATCTCTTTGACCCCGTTACTCTCACATTTGCCCCTTTTACGTAAATCCACTTAGTAATGTAGCTTTTGTAGTGAATCTAGTTATAAAATAAATAGCCAGGAAGAATTTTTTTTTTACAAAAGATTTTCTTCTTATCGAGTGGGTTTTTAAGTTAACGAACGACCCGATGAACCCTGTTATCAGAGTTTTCACCTTTTAGTAATAACAGCTTAACATTATTTTGTAAATGACCACTATCAAAGACAGCTACCGGGATCGACGGCTTAACGAGCTCTTCGAAGCATGTATGTTTTTCTTACAGTCATATTAAATGATTCAGCCTGTATTGTCCTAGCCAAACTGGGAAAATCTCACAAAGTGATAAACATGTCAAAATAATCTTAGCGTTTCCTCCATGAAAACTGAACCCTCGACCTTCCGATCAAGAGCCCATGGTAAGTGCAAAGCCTCCGAGTTCCGTGTATGTATAGTCTGGTGAAGGACGTACAGTACAGTACAAACATTCTTGACACAAGCACTCTCGAGTG
>JARACY010000355.1:0-102047 GCA_029255725.1 Scrobipalpa atriplicella
CTTTTTTCTTCTTCCCCATAGCTGGGTCGAGAGCACCAAAAATTACAACGTTAAAAGTCTAATTTATAACTTTTAAACAATTAAATGAAAATATTTTCAAAAATTGCGCCTTCTCACTCAGAGTTCCCGCCTTTTTTTTTTTCGCTTTCGCTCATTTGTTGATGTGATGACATAACGGACATATATACTAGGTAATCTGTGGACATAACCACAGACAGACAGACCATCCATGGACATAACCACAGATTACCTAGTATACGGGACCAAAGGGACATCAACCAAACAGAACAGACAGCTGTGATTGTTTTTTTTTTAATTCTCCCATGATATGGGAAGGCAAAGAGCTTGAGCCCATGCAAGCCTAGTCTTCAGAGTATTTTCTCTAGTTTTCTTATACCTAATCTAACCTACGCTAAAGTCATTGGAATGTACCGGTGATTCACATTCCAATGCTCAACAGACTTTTGCGCGGGGATATCAATCCAAATCTTACGGTAGCGCCTTCCTTCGTTTTTTACATCTACTACATTACTCCTCGCCAACAGATCATTATGTTAATCCACGCAAGGAACTTATTTAGAAGAGCGAGGAACAAAGTCCGTCTGATTTTTCATGTTTCCCGCGCAAATCGCCAACCTATTCTAACTTGATCAAATAACGGACTACAAATTGAGATGAGGGAGAGGGAGTGGTACATTCAAATGCCATGTGTGGAATATAAATTGCCTTATTGGGAAGAGACTATGAAGAGACTATGTAGCAGGCAGCAGGCTACAAATACACGAGCAAATGAAGAAGGATGAAGGAAGGCATCTATATCTTTACTCAACACCTCTTGAACATTGAAATGTGGTTGTTCTCCTTTCTTGTGGGCTGTATAGAGTTGACGAAAAACCACATGAATCCAAGGTTTAGTAAAAAAAAGAACTTCTCACATGATTTGTGTAGGTAGGTATTTTCCTATATTGCTTGTGGCATTTTGACTTTAGTTAGGTATTCATAAATTATAATTACCTACAAACAAATATTGTAAATATTTTCTATTTATTTATGTAGTTTAGTTAGTATCTATACTATATTAGTACAATATTTGCTACGAATGTGCTACGCCACCGTAGCAAAATCATTATGTTTATTAGAAAAGCCTCGCACATTGAAATATATTATTTGGTGCAGATTTTAGAGCTAGTTAGTATCCTCTTGCCTTTCGGATAACCATCATCGCATCGACTAATTAATAATTATGTCCTGCCGACCGCCCGCAGTTGCCCACAGCCCGCTTGCTGTGCGTTTTGCACGTAGACACGTAGAAAAGAGGTTTTTAAAAGGTAGCATATATAACATACAGGTAGAAAAAGAAATCAGAAACGTCAAGTTGACCACCATTTGCGGCAGATAAAATTTTGCTTGTCACAAAATTGACACTGAAAAAATCAACAGCACAAGAATTTGATAAATAATTTTTAGCGTTTACTAGATTACGTGTTATATGTGCGTGCGTGTTTTAGCCGCGACATTGCCTGTACCATGCGCTGTGGTGCGGCGCGCGGGCTGTGACAGTGAGCAAGTCCCCGCGAGATGCCCCTCTATGCGTGCTCGAGCGGGCTGTTTCTGGTGACGGCGGTGGCTGCGCTGCTGCTGCTGCCGGCGCATTACTACCTGCCGGACTTGACGTTGCCGGTGCCGGAGCCCGTGCCGGCCGCCAGGCCCCCCGCGCCGCCGCCGCCGCCCGCCCCGCAGTCCCCGCGCCCGGAGCGCACCTGGCCCACCTTCGACGAGGTCTACTTCCCCACACCCGACCTGGTATTCACCTTCACGCTGCTCATACTCGGTATGTTGACGTACTTGTGTGAGTGGATACAGAGGAAGCTGATGGAGAGGCGGATAGTTAAGGTGAGCGTTTCCGTATCTAATGATTTTTAAAACAGTTGCAAAGTAGCATTGCGTTTAGAGTCGATTGTGTTCCATCTGAGTAAAGAAGAGCCAGATTTCTCTGCAAAATCTGCAACGTATCAGCAACTGCAACACCTCCTACTGTACGAGTAGGTCTGTTTGAATGCTATTGATTCGTGGAGGGAGAGCATGACTATCTAAATCGTAACCAAAATTTTTGCCGTCCCTTTCTGTCCTTTCAGGATAGACAATGACAGGTGACCATTTTAGTCGAGATTTAGTGGTTTTGTGCGCTTGACTGACAAGTGCCTACCTAACTCTGTGAATCGTTACCAAAGCCAAAGTGTCAATAATCGGCGATTAAAACTATACTTACATAAAGAGGACTATCTGCGTCTCACTGTATATGTAACAACAATTCTTAAAAAACCTCCTTGCACGCACTAGACTAGAATAACTGGAATACACAGTAATCTACTCAGGTATTTCCGGACCGATAGAACATGGCAGTCTTCAAAAAGCGAACCTTTTCCTTCTTGAAAGTCCGGCAGCGCATTCGTGACCCCCCGGGTGTTGCATGTGTCTATGAGTGAGAGTGGCGGTGATTAGATTACCTTACCATGTCCAGCGTGCAATACTGCCTCCGTGGTCTAGAGGTTTGAGCCATGGACTTCTGATCCGGAAGTCCTGGGTTCGATTCCCACGGGAAGAGTTGATAAATGTCAATTTT
Organism: Scrobipalpa atriplicella; assembly: GCA_029255725.1. NCBI lineage: Eukaryota > Metazoa > Arthropoda > Insecta > Lepidoptera > Gelechiidae > Scrobipalpa > Scrobipalpa atriplicella. Next base: position 2,624 of record JARACY010000355.1, read on the forward strand.
ACACTTGTGAGATTTTCCCCAGTTTGGTTAGGACATTATACAGGCTGAACACACCGGATTGCTTGACAAGGAAACGGATTTCGTGCTTTGGAGGGCACGTTAAGCCTTCGTCGATCCCGGTCACTGTTGCTGGAAGTGATCGTTACAGGTCGATGTTCCTCCACGCCCGTAGGAACTGCCTTATATAAACCCTACACGTGACCCTGAGGGTGCCAAGTGTGCAACACAACCAGCTGCTGCACTGACCTCTGGACCTCGCGGAAAATAATGCTATACGATAACTAAATAGAAACGTAAACAAGTACTAAAACTTTTGTTTACGTTACACACAGTTGAACCAGTACCTCGGCGCGTCGGTGGAGCGCCTGCGCGCGTGGGACCTGCAGCAGGAGCAGCTGGAGTCCACGCTGCGCATGGTGCAGAACGCCACGTCGGAGTACAACCTGCTGCTGCTGCTGCTGCTGCGCCAGCACCGCTGCCTGGCGCACAAGGGGCCGCCCTCCAACTGTTTCTTCGACAAGGACATCGACACTGAGCTCAACTTCCTCATGAGCCCCGCGTGAGGCACGTGCTCGCATCGCGTATATAGTGTTTCAGATTTGTTGTTTATTTATGTTATGACTAAATATAGTTCGGTTTAGTATCTGTGGTTATTTTTATTTCCGGTTGTTGGTTTTAAGTCTCTGGCCTCTGTCCGTGGTCTACTGGTCTGAGCCATGGGCTCACAAACGACCCGGAGGTCCCGGGTTCGATTCCCAACGGGGAACATGTTGTTTCTATTTTAAAACATTCAGCCGAATTGAGAACCTCCATCGTTTTGAAGTCGTCCATGCTGTATGCTGTCGAATGGGCACAATTTCTCTCTGGTCGTGTCAGTCAATCTGTCCCATCAGAATAAGAGATTGAAGGAAAAGACATAATGCACTTGTGGGTAAGAGAAAGCGTACTGCAAACCTGATAGGGATTGCTCAGTTAATGAAACGGAACAACTTTCACCAGGCAGTTCCTTCAAGTTTTTTTTTTTTTTTTTGCCTGGTTTGTCCCACTGCTGGGCAAAGGCCTCTTCTTTTTGTTTCCACTTTTTTCGTTCATGTGCAATTTGCATCCAATCCTTCTCGAAGGCATCCATCTCATCTCGCCACGATTATTATAAAATAAAAAAATAGCTTTTCTCCGCACCTCCACAGTAACATCGATATCTTAGAACGGTTGCACGAGTACACTGCGATGATCTCAAAATTCAGGCTGAATCACCCGATTGCCTGAAAAATAAAGATTCTGTTTCTGTGCTTCGGAGGGCACGCTAAAACGGTTCCGGTCGCTGTCTTTGCCTGTGCTACGATGCCTGCTGCGTCCGTCCAGCAAATTAAAAACAGTCGTGTGTTCACGTAGCTTCAGCCTGCAGCGATGGTTAAGAACATATTATAATTTAATTAATATAATATAAACTAAAGTGAACCGTTTTAAAAGTCTAAAGAAAAGTAAAACTCAAAATAAGACATGGCCCAAAGGTCTTAGTTAGTTAACCCCTAAAAAAACGACAAGCAGTTACAGCAAAAATATACAGTCATTCGCGCTTAGAATTCAATAATTAAAAATAGCGCCAAAAGATCCTTGTAGGCATGCTTGTAGGTACGACTTTACTAAGCAGCGATTACTCCTCCCTGCCGATCGGGCCCGTTTTGACATTACATTGCTTGTGCACGAGTCTTACTTGAAAAATTACTGAACCTAAGCAGCAATGTATATCAAATCGGGCCCGATCTGCCGGGTAATGTAATCGCTGCTATAGTACTACATAGTCACAGCTGAGTTTTGCGCGGGAATCGTAACGAATCGCTGCAGGATCGAATTTCTGGTTTTCTAATTTAGTTTTTCGCGGCTATTATTGTGATACTGTACTGTAGTGGGATTCGCATAATAATGTGCCGGTAGTGAAAGACAATGTGGTTAAAGTGAGAAATGACGTACTGAAAGCCTGTATGGTTCGAATCGACACTCCCATCCCACGATAAACTTAATGGAGCATCCGAAAATGCAGGCTCCACACTCGCATTCTAATGAGTTCTAGGTTAGGTTAGATTAGGTTGGCGATTTGCGCGGGAAACATGAAAAATCAGACGGACTTTGTTCCTCGCTCTTCTAAATAAGTTCCTTGCGTGGATTAACATAATGATCTGTTGGCGAGGAGTAATGTAGTAGATGTAAAAAACGAAGGAAGGCGCTACCGTAAGATTTGGATTGATATCCCCGCGCAAAAGTCTGTTGAGCATTGGAATGTGAATCACCGGTACATTCCAATGACTTTAGCGTAGGTTAGATTAGGTATAAGAAAACTAGAGAAAATACTCTGAAGACTAGGCTTGCATGGGCTCAAGCTCTTTGCCTTCCCATATCATGGGAGAATTAAAAAAAAAACAATCACAGCTGTCTGTTCTGTTTGGTTGATGTCCCTTTGGTCCCGTATACTAGGTAATCTGTGGTTATGTCCATGGATGGTCTGTCTGTCTGTGGTTATGTCCACAGATTACCTAGTATATATGTCCGTTATGTCATCACATCAACAAATGAGCGAAAGCGAAAAAAAAAAAAGGCGGGAACTCTGAGTGAGAAGGCGCAATTTTTGAAAATATTTTCATTTAATTGTTTAAAAGTTATAAATTAGACTTTTAACGTTGTAATTTTGGTGCTCTCGACCCAGCTATGGGGAAGAAGAAAAAAGCCAGGAAGAGAAAGTCCCAAGAGGATCCAGAGCTATCGGAGGAGGATAGTGCCTCGCTGTCTTCGGTATCCGTGGTAGACCAAGAAAAGGATAAGTATGCAGAGTTCAGAGTGCCTGACTACGTGCGCTCGTATCCTGAAAATAGCGGAAACTTTGAATATATCGTATTTATTGAGAGTATAGATGCAGTGCCTATTGGAGACAGAGACATGATGTCTCTTGCGACAAATTTCAAAAAATACAATAAAGGTGTAAAGCAGCTATTACGGATGAACAGGTATAAAGTCGGAGTGATTTTTGAACGGCCTGGCCTTGCTAATGCAGCCCTGACAAACAAAAAGTTCTTAGACGGTTTCAAATTAAAAGCAAGTATTCCTGCATCAGCAACTGAAGTCACAGGTGTCATTCAGCATGTTCCCACTGACTTATCAAACGAACATATCTATTCAGCTATAAGCAGCTCCAAAAATATAATTTCAGTTAAAAGATTTATGCGACGAATTACAGAAAACGACAAGGTATCCTTCGTGCCTACAAAAACGGTGTCCATAACATTCTCCTGCTCGGCGCTTCCTGACAGCGTGGACTTGAACAGCTGGAGATTCGAGGTACGCCCCTACACTCCGCCAGTGAAGCAGTGTCTCAAGTGTTTGAGGTATGGCCACATAGCTAAATTTTGTAAGAATGCACAGAAATGCTCAATTTGCGCAGGTAACCACAGTTATAAAGATTGTACCATCTCACCTACAGAAGCTAAATGTTGCCACTGTGGTGGTAAACATGTATCAGTGTCTTCACAGTGCCCAGTAAAACAAAAAAAGATTGAAGAGTCCAAAAACATAATTAACAAAAAGTCATATGCTGAGGCTTTTAATCAAAAGTCTTTTCCTTCCTTACGTCAAAGTCCCTCTGAGCAGTTTCTATCATTGATACAAACAGATCAAATTTTGAATGTATTAATTCCTGTATTTTTCTCATTGCTGACTCAGGCTCGTTCTTCTGATCAGCCTCTTAATGTTGAGAAGGTGAAAACTCTCCTCTTGTCAACATTTCAGGACAAATTAAAAAAAACATAAATCTTATGGATCAGTTGTCTATTGTGCAGTGGAATTCACAGAGTATTCGTAGTAATTTACACAATTTTTCTTATTTCTTAAATGACAATAATATTCATGTAGCTTTATTATGTGAGACTTGGCTCAAGCCTCACATGCGATTTAGAATTAATGGTTATAATATAATAAGATTAGATTCAGGTAACAGTCACAATGGTGTGGCTATTTTGATTCACAATAGTTTACAGTATAAAAAAATTGATACTATTTATGATGATTCTTTACAAAATATAGCAGTGCGTTTAAAATATGGTAATAAAGAGTTCACATTAATTACATTTTACAGTCCTGGGAATTGTGTTCCTGGTTTTAGCAAAGCTAAATTAGACACTTTAATTAATAGTGTTCCTGGTCCATTATTCATAGCTGGAGATTTTAACGGTCACCACCCCATGTGGGGCTGTAGTAGTACTAACAGTCGTGGTCGAGATATACTTGAGTGCATCAATGACAATAATTTAGTTCTTCTTAATGATGGAGAATTTACTACAGTTGGCTCCAGTAGCTGGCAAAGAAATGCTCTTGATTTAACAATAGTGTCCCCTTCTTTAGCTTCATTGTGCAGCTGGTCAGTATATGATGATCCTCTTGGCAGTTATCATTTGCCTGTAATAACAAAAATTTTAATTAGTACTAATAATTGTTTTCAAATAGACAATAGTTGTAATCTTCCACAATATTTTAATTTTAAGCATGTTAATTGGGAACTCTATAAATTGCGTGTTGACAATCTTATTCAAAACTATATAATAGATCAAAATAACTCATTGGTATCATATTATGCTTTAATAGAATTATTTGAATTGGCTGTGCAACAATCTATGCCCTCTTCAGTTAATCCCTTCATAAATTCGAAACCTAATTTAAATTCTTTAACTTCAACCAATAATCGTAAAAAGCGTGCACCATTACCATGGTGGAATGCTAACTGTTCTAAAGCAGTAGAAGAATCTAAAAGAGCTTACATTAATTTTAAGCATGATCCTACCCAGGAAAATTATATTGAGTTTAAGAGATTGCAGGCTCTTAAGAAATTAACACTTAAAAAGGAAAGATATTTTAGTTGGTATTCATTATGTGAAAGTTTCAATAGGACTACACCGTTATCAAAAATTTGGCAAATTTCAAAAAGGTTTAATAGAACATTTACTCCTCCTAACAATGACATATCTCCCTGGGTCTTAGATTTCCTTAAAAAGTATACTCCTGATTCAGTAGAGGCCTTGTGTGACATCCCTAATGATTGCAATACAGTTGGTCGTGAATATTTAGTTGAATCGTTTACATTAAGTGAATTCAAATCTGTTATTTTTTCTAGACGAGATACAGCATTTGGCCTTGATGGTATTCCATATAAAATGATAAAAAATTTGTCAGTTAGAGCTCTGTCTATTCTTCTCGATGTTTTTAATTTATTATGGCAAAATAATGTTATTCCTCCAGAATGGAAAAAGGATTGTTTAGTTCCTATTTTGAAACCTAACAAAGAAAGAAATAAAGTAGATTCATATAGACCGATAGCTTTAACTTCCTGCATTGGTAAAATTTTTGAACAGTTAATAAAGCAGAGAATTGAGTTTTATATTGAGAATAATAATTTATTACCTTCTAATCAGTTTGGGTTCCGTAGAGGAAGATCTGCTCGTGAGAGTATTTCACATCTACAGCTTGATATTTTTAATGCAAAAAAGATGGATGAAAATCTGGTTGCAGTTTTCTTTGATGTTGTTGGAGCTTTCAATAATGTTGATCATCGAATACTGGTTCGTGAATTGCATTCTCTTTGCATTCCTGGAAAAATAATAGATTGGGTGTATAAATTTTTGCATGGTAGAGAGGTTTATGTCAAAGTAAATAAACAATTAATTGGTCCCCGTTGTTCATATAAAGGAGTGTGTCAGGGAGGAGTCTTATCTCCATTAATTTACATCTTAATAATTCATAAATTAAATTCAATTTTAGGTTCAAAAGTACAAAATCTTCAATTTGCAGATGATTTAGTTGTCTACACATCTGGTTCTGATATGATCCAGGTTGTAGATGACTTAAATTCATCTTTGCTGAGTCTTTACAATTATTTTCAATACTTGAATTTGGACATCAGCCCAGAGAAATCTAAGGTTGTGGTCTTTGGAGATTATGACACTGACATTAATATTCTTTACAGCAATAGAACCCTTCCTGTTGTAGATGAAATTAAATTTTTAGGTGTTATTTTTACCAGCAATTTCACATGGGGTAAATATGTTGAGTATTTAATTGGTAGGGCTAATAAAGCTTTTAACTTTATTAAGTCCCTGGCAATGGCAGCTGATCCTAAGATTTTACTAATGTTATACAAGTCTTTGGTCCGAAGTCACTTTGAATATGGGTTCTTGTGTTTTGGATCTGATCAGAAGTACATCCGTAAGCTAGATATTCTCCAAAACCATAATATGCGTTGCATCACCGGTGCCATGAAAACAACACCAATAAACTCATTACAAATAGAATGTAACATTCCACCACTGAAGATAAGATTTGAATATCTTAGAGACAAATATTTAATTAAACTTTTGTCAATTGACAATCATCCCTTAATTAAGAAATTATTATTTTACTATAGAGTTTATAATCCTCCTAATAATAGTAATATTCCTTTTTTGCTTCATGACTTTTCAAATACAATCAGCATTGATCAGCAACATCAAATCTTTAAATCAACAAATAATTGGACATGTTTTACGGGTTGTTATTGGAGCAAATTCTGTGATATTAAAGTTCATGTTAATCAGAGCTTAACATGCAAAGAAGAAGTTTATGAGGCACTAAGTGAATTTTCTGAGCGACAACATATTTATACTGATGGTTCTAAGACAGATAGAAGTGTTTCAATGGCTATTTATTTACCTCATTTGAAGACTGGCTTTGGATACAGATTGCCTGAAGTCATGACTATATTTTCTGCGGAAGCATTTGCTATTGTAACAGCTCTTGAGTACATCAAACAGAAGAACTTTGGCGTTACCTCGTGGTTAATTGTCTCAGACTCACAGAGTGTTCTCCAGTCTCTGCAACATAATAGATTTGACATCAGCACAAACCACATCATATATAAGATTAAATCTCAATTTACTGAATTAATTAATGCTGGATTTGATATTCAGTTCTTTTGGACGCCAGCACACAAGGGGATCCAGAATAACGAGCATGTAGATACCTTAGCTAAAACTATCGCCAATAGTGACAGTGACAATGCAGTACAAAATGTTGCCATACCGTATACTGATTTATTAACTATTGTTAAGGCACAGCAAGTACAGGCATGGTCTCAACATTGGGAAGAAACCTTACAATACAAAGGTACTTGGTATGCAAAGATCAACAAAAGAATTGGAATGATACCTTGGTTTGCAAGATCTAAAACTTTTAGAAGTCGTAAATTCTATTCTACAATAAACCGTCTAAGATTTGGTCATGGTCGATTTAATGCACATCTTCATAGAATGAAGATTATAGCTTCACCTTTGTGCACACAATGCTCATTAAACGAGGATCAATCTTTAGAACATATATTCTACACCTGTCCTGCTTACAATATTGGTCGCATTTTATTAATTGACAAACTGCAAGAAATATACCAAGACAATCTTCAAGACCCGCCTCCGCTTGAAGTACTTCTATCAAATCCTGACACATTTACACCGATCTATGACTTTATAATCTCCAATTTTGGAGATCTTTGAAATGGATTTTTTTATACCTTGATATGGAAAACTCGATAAGACAACAAAATTTACTGGACAAGATAATATAATAAAAAAAAAGCAGAAGACATGGCAATATTGCCTTATTACGTTATTTACTGAAGACTTGGCTACACTGCCTTATCAAAAGAAAATTGAAGACTTGGCTAAATGCCTTAATGATAATATACTGAAGACTTGGCTTATGCCTTAAAAATTAACAAATTCAAGATGATTTGAAAAATCAGACGAGGCTGTATGGCTCTGTTCCTTTGCCTATCTTATAAAGGATGAATGAAAAAAAAAAAAAAAAAAAAATTACTTTTTTTTTGTTCTTGGCACAAGGTTCTTGGCAAAGGGAAAAGTTACACACGTACGAACTTTGTGACTTACGATTACGAATAAATCATATTTCAAAAAATTATTTCTCTGGAAAGAAAGGATAATTCGACAAAGTTACAATGAATAGTCTCTAAAATAGTGATAATCTATCTATAAATCAATTAAAAGTTTCATGTTAATCCAGATCATTCAATCAATCAATCCATGACACCTCACTATTTTTAAGATTGAAGATTGATGTTGCGGGAAACTATGGGCTTGAGCAGTTATTATTTTTTGCTCCTCTTTTCCAAAAAAAAAAAAAAAAGTTATTATTTTTTAGAAATGGTAACACTTAACTGAAGTTCTGTCAATGTCAATGTCAGACAAGACAGTCAATTTGGTTTGGTTCGGTTTCATTGATTTTCTACACTTTTCAAAAGTAAATAAATTGATTACGCATAATTTATAGAAAGGTATTTTATAATAGTGATGTTTTCCGTATAAAGTGAAACCGAGGACTTTTCTCAATTTGCTAGATAGTGATTATGTCTGCCAGAAACTATATGTCAGCGCGAGAGAAAAGATTTGACTGTTTACCCAGTATTCCAAATATCTCTCAGAGGGGTTCTTGTAAAGCATCAGAACTTCCGCCTCTTTCGGCCACGACTACCCACTATAACAGGAATGTCTACACGTACGATGTGCATACGTATTTGAACACTGAACGCACAGGAACACCTTTCTCAGACTTCTTCTCAGAGAGTGAAACTGGTGGGTATTTTACTGTTTCTGATAACTTGTTTATGCAATAAATATTGACTTGAAAATATCTGTTACTGTCACAAGTTTACTGCAACCTGATATCTTTCGAAATGCATTTGATTTGAATTTGATTAATATATAATCTTATTTCAAGGTACTCCAGACTTTCATAGCGAAGAAAGCGACAGTAGTTCAGGGTCTGCCCTTCGTCGGAGTAACGCTGAAGCTACACGCATTCTGTCAGATGAGTGGGAACGTATAGAGAGGACTCTGTATGATGAAGATGGTGAGAAGTCTACACGGCCACAAATCATTGAAGAGTGTAAGCAGTGGAGAGCGTTACATCCACAACTCAGGTAGATGAATGATACATTAATGTATTCTAATCATAACTAGTTGGCTTTTCAAGGTAGTTGAGAATTTATAATTTTTGTTCAATCTAAATAAACAAAAAAAGAGAAGATAACCTTACATAGCATAAATTTTATGCAACCAAAGTTATTTATTGACCTTAAACTTTAACTGATGAAGACTATTATTTATAACCAATGATCAGCATTGATTTAACTTATCAACCTGTATTGATTTTCAGGATTATTGGTACACCTCTCAAGCTACCTGAAAAGAAGCCTGGCTTTAAATCAGTGGAGTATGATGAAGTAGTCTTGATACACTACAGTGACTACAACCAATTCAGTGAGAGTGAAGAAAGACTGTCCCAGAGCAGCACAGATGTTACACCACAGAATTCACCTAGAGAGTCAGTTTGTGAGATATCATGTGAACCCATTACACAGGAGAAACATTCAGGAGATGTTTTATATGAACCAAAGCTTTCAAGGGAAAAAATACCATTATATCACCCATATGAGAATGATGCAGAATTGCCGAACTCATTTTGTTCTCTGTTACACATCTCCCCTTTACAAGCAAGGAGTCCGTCTCACAGGAAGAGACAGAATCCATCTATTTTAAAATCAGAAATTGCATCATCAAGATGGATGAAAAACTCAAGACCTGATTCTTCAATAAACTGTGATAGAAATAGTGCTAAGTCATTTGTCTCACTGGATCCTAAAACTTATGGAACAGTGGCTTTCAGTGCTTCAGAGAGGAACAAAATGCTGTCGACTAGAGTTTTAACAGCAAGGCATAGAGATATAGCAAGGCTAGAACCACTTCACACACCAGACCTACCTCCAAATGAAATGAGCAGGACTTCAAGTATGACTTATCCTTATAATATGAGAAAGGTTTCTTTGCCTCCTCTTATGTTAGAAGAGGAAAAAAAGAAAGTGGTTCACTCTGCTAAGAAGCACATAAAACCACGAAAGAATGTGCCCAAGTATTTTAATCAGTTAGATAGAATGAGACATAATAAGTAGCATTTGAATCATGTCTTCAATAATGCTTTTGTTGAAACTATAATCAGAGAAGGAATAAAATTATGTATGCTCATTGACTGACTGACAGAAGAAATTGAGTTTTAGGAACCAAGTAGGTAAGTTAGTTCTGAATATTGTTAGTTTAGTTCAAATTGATCTCATTTTACCCCATAGTAAGGGTTCATTATTTTACTGAGGTGCTGGCATGCAAAATTTTTGCATTATTGGCATGAGAGTGGGAAAAGTACAAAAATCATTACATTTTCAAAAATGCATAATACGTAAAAATAAACTGATTTAATAAATTATCAGTGCTTTTCACACTAGTTCAATCAATTCGTTATTTATTTATTATCTATTATTTTATTTATTAATTTAGTTATCTGACTGTGCTTCAGTGTTTTATGACTGATGATGATAATCAAATGTTTATATTTTTTACCGAGAAAGTTTTGTTTATCTAATTCACAAACAGGGAAGAATAGGTACAAATGCTTTATCACATACATAACATAATAATAATAAGATAATATTATATTATAATATTAATTTAAATTTATTTAATTTATTTAAATAGTTTCAATGAAATGTTTCTTAAATTGTGGGAAGGTAGTTAATGATACAAATCTTCAAATACAAATACAGAATTTATTTTGATATTTACATTATTTGCATTTTTATTAACAATCAACATCAACAATATTAAATAATTTGTTTTCGTGGTGTGATATATTTCGAACAGTCGGGCAGTGTTACATTTCCTATGCTACTTAAATTCTAAAAATAAAAACTTCTTTTGTAACTGATTGATGATAAAAGACAGATTTGCAGTTTTTATTTTTTGATTTTTATGCATATATTTATACTTACTTACCTAAATGTTAGCATGGGCAATGTAACACCACATGCATTGATCGGTGGTATTCTAGAAGCGGTGAATAGGGGGTTAAACTTGAGCAACTGCTGGAAAGCTGTGAGCTTGAATATGGGTTGCCATTTCAAAATAATCTTAAACTGCTACACATAAAAGTATTCTGGCTAGGCTAGATAATAAAAATATTGATTTAATGAATTACCTATTTATTATGACGATTTAGATTTTCTGATAGATCATAATAGAAATACCAATAATATAATTTCAATTTTGCGTTATGGCAACCCAGCGTATAACGTCGATCGTTTACGCGCCAAAGTTTTGAAATTATTTATAACTCCGTTTCGTATTGACGTTGTTATTCTATACAGTGTTAGCGAAAATAGTAAAGATACGAATATACAACGTCAAATCGAAGAAGTACTCTACAGTGCCAAACCATATGCGATAGAGCGATTAATTTGATACTATTTTAATATTTCATTTATAGTACAATATAAATTTAAATTGTTACATTATTTACCTCACAGCCATCATTATATATTGATACTACTTTAATAAAGAGAGGACTATGTGTGTAACAACACGATAAGATGGCATCAGCTTACAAAAAGGGTCTAGCGAACATTAGTATTAGAGCTTTGAGATTTTATTTATACGTATATAATACATGAAAAGTTCACCATACCGTTCTAAAAACGTTAACAACCTCAAGCTATTAGCAATAGTCAACAATGTTGGTAAATTCTAGGATTTAATGCACACAGAACATGGAATATTAAAGTTGCAAATAGGCGTAAGAGTTAGTTTGTATAACTTTGACCTATTATATTATACGTGTACACAGCAAACGTTCGTGGTTTTCTGCAAGAAATCTACGTTGATATCAGTTCACGGACTAAGACAAAACCGCAGAAAAATCAGTAAGAAACTGTTTTTTATTTTATAGTAAGACTATTTTTTTCAGTTGCACGTTTGCACAAATTAATTGAACATTGACTTTGAAACAAATTATATGTAGAAGTTAGTTGAGCAATTTCTAACTTTCGATATAACATCGTTTTTTACAATGAAAGATTTTAGATTGCTCAACTTGTAAATGTGTGTATTGTAAGAGTTTGAACGTTTAGAGGTAACATTATGTGAGTGAACACGACATTGCGATTGTCGCACCACTCGCTACTTAGACATTCAGCTACACGTATCATCTAGCGAGGTGATGCCGACCGCGCCAGGCGTGTGTTATCGCGAAATCGTACGACACAGCAGCCCTAGACGTAGACCAAAAGACGTAAGATGTATGAGACGCGGAAATTTTCCGATGTATTCGCGTCACGACCTTGTCTTACGTCTCTTCTGCGTGGCCAACGCTTAACCTAATCGTGTCTTGCGTCTGCGACTATGAAATCACGCGATACGATGCGTTGGCGATGCGGCCAACCGCATCCTGCATTTGTGATACGACACGACGACGACGCGGTCGGCGACCACGGCATGTCGTAACACTAGTGATTCGACCACAAGCAAACACACACAGAAGGACTCGGCTATATTCTCTCTCGTTAAGGCGATTATACAAATTTAAACACTATTTAAATTGCACACTGACCCACCTCTATAAACTTTTAATTGCGATAAATATTTGTAATGCTGTATAAAAATATTAAAGGAAAAATCGTCATTTAACATTAATCTTATCCAACATTCATGTTAATCCAAAATAATAGCGTGTATTTTACATTTTTACAATGAGACGTTCGAACTCTACCTAACTAGCATACAGTGACATAAAAGCCTAATTCACAACAAACTACACACGATAGTATTGAATATAAAGTTTAATGTAGCCGTAGCCTTCTATTTTAATGCAAAGGAGATGTACTTTGAAAAATTCTTACGTAACATACAAAATTACATTTGACTATTTACAACATTCTAGCTAAAATTTATATAAAATTGATTTGTTAAATGCGGTACTCAGGTACCTATTGGCGTATAGGGTTTCAGTGGCATGCATGGTTCGCTACGTACCGGCAGTCGGCTCCATACTCGATCACACGTCCGCGACGGCGATCGAAGCGACGCGTCGGATCGTCTCGTTACGGCATCGTTGTCCGTCGTCGCCGCGGCATCGTAATCGTAACGCGCCGCGGCATCGTAATCGTAACGCGCCGCCGCAGCGCCGTGCTTGGGCCAAATAAGCCAACTTTATTTTTTAATTTAAATTTGGACAGACCGATTAGTTCGATTTACAATTAAATAATCTATCGTGCACAACCATCTCAAAACTTTACTTTCAAGACATCCTGGTTTAGTTTCAGAACTCTCCGAAAAACTGTATGTGTGCAGTTAGGTTACATTAAATTTAAACGTGTGCAATTTCATTATATTTAGTAGGAGCGTTTTTAAAATTTATATTTGATATCGTTTGAATTTTTACTTTAAAAAAACTCAGCACGACCTTAAATTTTAGTTTGAAAATAGCAATAATTTATTGCTTTTATAAGTCAGGTATAAGTTACTTTTCTGTCCAGATAAAACTCTCAGATTGTTTGTACTTTAGATGTTTTTGGATTATGTATCGGTTTACAAAAATATGGCAGTATGTTTGCGTTCAATTCCTATACAAACTAGGTTGTGTTCGTTTGGACCGAGACGCGATCGTCAATCGTTCACTCGACTCACCCGCGGCACACTCCACTCGTCTCAAGCACTCGCATTAATCTAGTTATAAGGCCGGTTTTGCCTATTCTATTTGAACGATGAAATGATATCTAAAATGGCGTGACTGTACATGATGTTTGATCAATTATTTTATTTAGGTACTAATTTTTATTGAGGTATTTTATATTCGTAAGTTAGGTTTTTTAATTGGTGCTAAATTTATTGCAGTTTTTATGGTTACCTTTTATAATCCTCTACACGACGAATACAATCAAAAGGCTTTTCAGGAGTGAGCATTTTTCGCGATTTCGTAGCTTTTTAGCGTATTTTATATTATAAGTTTATAACTCATAACCACGAAAACTACAAGTTCAAGTGTTACTTAGAAGCGGAACTAACTATTCATCAAACATCGTGTAAAGATCATTGCATCCTCACACTAATGACTCAGAATGAATATCTAATACCGGTGAGGCGAACTAATACCTAGTAAATTCTAAAAGGAACTTTAGCCCACTGCACCTGATGGTAAGAGTCGCGATTTACCGTCCAGATCATGCAGTGGACTAAAGTTAGGCCTTATCTAATATAATCAACATAGTAAACTATGAAGAGTCCACAATCGTCAAAGCACCCGGAGTTAACACTAAATACATCGCAGGCTTCAAAAGCCCTAATTTTCATAACAACGACGTTTCGAAAATAATATCACACATTTACAGCAAAATTACACTTTGCACTCGCGTCCTTTCAGCGACCGGAATGGCCGCCTCGGTCACACCACTGTTCAACACTCCACAGTATAATTTGTTAAAGTCATTTTGCATAACGTGCAGCGCCTTATCCACTTTACTTGACAATCCCCCGCCCATATTCAGGATAATAATTTAAAAAATAACAAAAAGAAACGAAAATAAAATTCAACATTTTATTGAAAAAATAAACAAAATGTGGCACTAAGGTGAAAATATAATAAAAATAAAATATATCAGTTGATATTTTTTGTGCAGATGGTTCAGCAAGCATTAAATGCGTTTTTATTCCACACAGAAAATATGAACTTATAATTATAATAGTGTGTGTAACCTCCACCAGTGAAACTACTAACTAAAATAAAATAATAAAACAAAACCCTTATTAATGATAATAATAGTGAGCAATGGAATTGTATGCTTTCTACCATACGTGCAATAGAATTGTGATAACAAAACTTGGTAACCCAATCTTAAAACTAAGCTTAACACAATGGAATAACCCATCTGTAACCCAATGATAAAAAATAAACTAAACTAAAACTTATGCTTAAAAATGTAACGTAAATGTCGAGTATCCCAACTTATTTTAGTTGATGTATGATGTGCTTAATAATATTTCGATCAGTCGATGAGTATTTTAAATGCTTAAAATATTTAAATATTGAAATAAGTAGCGAAGATGAGAAAGAGAGTCGAAGAGAGAAAGAGTAGAAAAATTATCTACTAATAGATAAGAAATAGAAAAAATCTAAAAAGTGAAAATGTAACAACCACTACTTGTATGCAATACTTTAATAGTGGCTTTGAATCTGTCGCTAGTCATGCAATTAAAAGTTTAAAAGGTCATTTTATTGATCATCTTCTTTGCGTAAAGTTAAATGGTAACATACAGGTTACTTTTGTACTAGTTATCATAGGAGTCTCCTTGATTACACGGTAGTGTATTTATCTTGATGGTTTGATAAAATAATAAAACAAATAAGTATAACGCCTTAAACTGCAGAACTGAGTCAAATTTAAGTTATTAAATTGAATCAATATAGGTAAGGACGGGGACAAACAATAATACTACGCTTCTGTACCGGCACTGGTAGAAAAGGGTAGTTGTTACAATTTGGTGCCGTGACCAGGATTTCCTCCTAGTTGCAGCCGTGTTGCAACTGTATGATAAAGTAACAAATATGTTAGCATTTAACTACAAATTCTTATTACTTACAATAAATCCATTAATGAACAAACGTATTGTAAACAAATATGTTCTCCGCATAGACAACAGAATAGAATGAAATTAGTCACATCAAATGTGTATGAACTATGTTCAGAACATCAGTCTGGTTCGGACACCTTAAGAGATCAACTTCGCGCATTCCAAATATTCCACCACTAAAAGATACATCGAAAGCTTTAAAAGTGAACCATTGTTTTTTTGAGGTATCACTTATTTTTATTGAGTTTAAACAAACACCCAGTCAAAGAAGTGTAACGAAAAGGTATAATGTTTTAATATATCTTCCTTATATTTCATGAGGTTGTCCACTTTAAAATTATTTTTCTTTTTACACTTTTTCACATACCTTTTTCTACAAATTTACTACATAATATTGTTTAAAATAAATGACACCACCTGAAAACATGATATTGAACCCTAACAGTGCAAGTATAAGTGTAAGATTGCGGTGCAGTGCATGTCGTCGTGTCAAACAAAAATAAATGTTGCCACCTTAAATAATAAAACACAACTGGTTGAAATGAACGATCTTCCTAGGAATGTGGAATTCGGGGACAATTTGTAACTGAAAAGGAACTAACATAGCTCTATCCTCCATGTTAACCTTGTCTATCACTAATAATGTATCAAGAAAGAACTTATTTTTAAAACATGAAAATAAAGAAGCTAATATTTACGCATAGGTAGGATTTGTACCCACGATCTTCTGCGTATCGTGCCATGTTTCAAAAATGTTATAACACTGTAGGTAAGCATCTATTTTCAAAATATAAAAGCTTTTTTTAAAATTTTCGCGTCTGATAAAAATATAATTTTGTGTTTTTTAATGCGTAAAGAAACTTAGGCTAGACTGAAGCTTCGTTAAAAAAAAAACAAATCAGTCATTTTACAAATATCTTCAGGGACAGACAAGGCCATAACAACAAGGTATTGGAGCCATGTTAGCATGCGGAAGGGCTTATAAAGGGTGGGGGGTATGTCGGACAGTGCGCGGGCCCTTAGATGTAGGAGTAGGGCCCGTCGGTGAGGGCGCTGCACAGCAATAGTCAGGAGGCGTCGTCCTTGGCCGCCGCGCCCGCCGCCGCACCCCCGCGCCGCGACGACCGGTACTCCACGCCCGGGTCGAACTGCATCAGCACGAACACCTACACAACAATCATTACATAATTTTAGAATCAAAAGTCGAGATTATGACTGTTTTATTCAAGAACGTATTTTTATCACAATCTTTCAACTCGCACTACTTTTTTTTACAGACTATCTATCACTTTGTGTTTGTCACATTTACATTACAACTTAACAGAGACTGTTTATTTTTTATTGTTTTCTACAATACGATTACTTCTTACAGTATGATTACCTATAATATTAATCATCAAATCATGGATTATACATGGAAGAATTAAGTTGGTCTGTAGTAACAAGCAGAAATCATCTGGCGGAATGATCATAACATATCGCTTATAACTTGATACCTGAAACGTCATCACCATTCCGCCTGATGACGAGCTCAAATCTTGGAACCGGTACACCGGTACACAGCATGCTGTACGCGCGCAACGCCGCCACCAACGCGCCGGCAATCATACAAAGGACACTAGCAGCAGTAGTGACAGAATATCTTACCTGGTCAGTAGGTAACAAGCAGAAGTCATCAGGCGGGTTGGTGATGACGTATCTCTTGCTGCTCGCGTCGCAGGACGAGCTGGTATCCCGGAATCGATAAAGGCCGATACACAGCATGCCGTACGCGCGCAACGCTGCCACGAACAGGTCGCCGTATTTGCCGGCCTCGCCGAATTGTGCCAGCGGGCCATCGTATAGCGAGATCTGGCCAACGCGACACCGGTCCCTGTGGAGAACATTGAGATTGAGAGGTGTTTTGTACTGTGTAAAAACATACAAGTTTACAGAGACTGTTCCTTTAAATGCCATACATACGTTTACAAACTACTCACTTAAATTACATTGAAGTTTACAGAGACTTGTAAAATACCTACAAGTTTACAGAGACCGTTCACTTAAATTAAAATACCTACAAGTTTACAGAGATTGTTCACTCAAATGACATAGAAGTTTACAGGGACTTGTAATATACCAACAAGTTTACAGAGATTGTTCACTCAAATGAAATAGAAGTTTACAGAGACTTGTAAAATACCTACAAGTTTACAGAGATTGTTCACTCAAATGAAATAGAAGTTTACAGAGACTTGTAAAATACCTACAAGTTTACAGAGATTGTTCACTCAAATGAAATAGAAGTTTACAGAGACTTGTAAAATACCTACAAGTTTACTGAGTCATCCACACTTCCAAACTAAGTTAAAATAAACTCGTTAACTGTCATCCGTTGAACTAATATTTTAAAGATCAACAGTAGCTTTTAGTGGCTGCAGCATCTCGCAAAATGCCAAGCGTATTATCTGTCTATGACTGACCGACTATTAGCCCCATCATCTCTACTTAGATTTGACATATTATAAGAAAAAAATGTAGCTACCTGTTAGCTAAGCTCTCCGGCGTGGAGTACCCGCCCCGCAGTCCGGCGCCCTCGGCCAAGATCAGCTCCAACTCGGGCGTGGCGCCGCCCGTGATCAGCGACCGTATCAACGTTAAGGCATTCTGGTTGAAGTATGTCTGCGAAAGAGGATTGTAATTTTGTTGTGCACTATAACGGAAAAGCCAAACGTTTCTACTTTGGAAAATAGGTCACTTTTTAGGACCTCAATATAAAGGTATAACAGCTTCATTTGTAATTAAGTAGGTAACTACTTTTGAAATAATGATATACATTCTATACTATTCTTCGCTATAGCGAAGAAGTTTTCGGAGATGGTCCCAACTAAGTTGAATTTAATGGTAACGAAGTACGTACAGTAGACATTAGGGAGTCGAGTACGGAGACGGCGAAGGCAGTCCCGCAGGCGAAGGGTTGCGTCAGGTACAGCTCTGTGTCCGGATCGTCGTCGTCGTCTTGATCCAAGAACTGTACGTTACTGTCGTTAACCAGCTCTGCAATAAATGCCAGTGTGAGTGATAGGAAGCGTAATTTGATTTTATACTGACAAGTCCTGGATAGACGCAACGCAAGTTATACCGTAAAAAATTATGTACGTACTGATATTATATTACTCCATGGTACTGGCTTTTCAGATGGTATTGATGAAAATATTACAAAAAACGATCTAACTTGAAAATCCGACTCCAACCGATGGATCTCTCGAATATTAGTATGAGGAACTATTCATCTTATCAAGAAAGTCATCAATCAACGTAAGAAATCTTACCCGTAATCATAGGCACATTGGCACCATACACACTCCCTCTTCTCTGAAGCAACACGGGCGCGGGCGGGGCGCCGGTGGGCGGGGGAGGGTTGCCCCCCGCGCCCCCCGGCCCCGCTGCCGCCCCCGCAGCTCCACTTAGCACGCCTATTGTGTCGTCGAACGTCATCGCCTTGATGTTCAACGAAGCCAGAATAGCTTCCTTGTCGGCCAGCGTCGGGTCATCGTTCGATGGCACCTAAAGGAAAATTTATGGTGAGATTCTCTACAGGTGTAAAATTAAAGGAAGCTGTTAAACAAGATCCATGTGTCATAGGCGGATCAAAATATAAGTCCTCGAGATAGGTATAGTTGATACTCAGACCAACTGATAAAGAAATCTTACCTTCGCTGAAAGGATGCAGCACATATCACATAAATTGACATTAACTGCACGCAAGTCGGCCCGGCTTAGCGGTGAACCCTAGAAAAAAGAATTTTTTGTAGTTGGCTAGCACAAAAATGATCAAACTTTTTTGACAGATCGTCAAATTTATGTTGTCCTAAATAACAGTTTATTGAAAGTTTATACAACTATTCAATATTTGCTGTAAGACTTACATTCAAAACAGAAATCTTAGGCAGATTCTGCAACATCTTCCACTCCCTGCGGATGTATTCTACGCTGCCGACGATGACGACGTGCTTCAACTCGTGGTAGTGGAAATTGGAGGCTCGCAACGGCATCACCAGGTTGCGGAGCCCGATCAGCGGCGAGTCCGGGTCGGCGAACAGGCACACTACCACGTGCCCGTTCAGGACCGTCATTGCCGCCTGATTTCTGTCCTACAAGCACAATATGGAGATACTTTAGGATTAAATACTTAAGCTATTGTAAGGTATGTATTCAACGTATGCCAGCCCACTTATATTAATTTTTTTCTATTTTTTTATGCCCTAAGGTTGTCTAGAAGAAATTAATGTTTAGCAATAAGTCCGCCTGTTTGTACTGCTATTTGTATTATTTTCGTCTTTCTTTTGTTTTTTTCTGTGCAATAAAGTATATAAGTTTCATATATAAAGCAAATACGTCAAATCTTAGTATTAAAAAGATTGTCCGATTTTGGTAAAGCTTTCGGTAATGTGCCGGATGTGCTCTCTTCCAATTTTGACTTTAAAATTGAACGGATACACTACGGCTGTACTTAATCTTAATCTTATTAAAAATTGTAAGGCCTGATGATATAATTAATTAAATGGAAAATAAATAATTTGATATGGTGTACCCCAGGGAAGCATACTTGGACCTACGTTTTAACTTGTATGAATACATAGAAATTCAATAACTTACTAATATACAATCCTCTAGATTTCTGGCGGGGCTCCAATGGAACATCCCAGTGGAGTCGTATTTCATTTCAGTCTTTTCGAAGTCGAAGTCTTTCGACTGGTCGTCTGCCAGGCCCGCTGGCAAACTGACGCCATTGCTGTTTTGGTTGCCACCGCTACTTCTACTCGTCGGCCTGGGTAAGAAACATCATCTTAGTATCTCTAGCTTTAAAAAATACTTGAATGACATACCTACAGAACTAAGTGCGATACAAGCATTGTATTTACTTATTAATATTGGACAGACGGTGCGTAACTCTAAACACTGCTTTTAGTTGTAATTTCAGAATACTATACCTACTAATAGGTTTTGTAATCTGTCATTTATCGGCCATTGTTTACTATAGTGCAATTTTACAACAGTTAGCAGTGGCATATAGCTTTTTATATTTTAGCTTTAATTTGGGTAGTTATTTAGATTTTAATTTATTTATTTTATATTATTTAGATATTAATTTTGAAATAAGCAAAGAAAATTGATTCTAAGAATATTGCCAATTCGTCTACTACATCAAACTATAACTAAAACTGAGAGTTTTTACAAACGAACTTATTTTAAAATTTATAAAATGCTATAAGTTCCGAATTAATAAGTAGTTAGTTAAAAATAATTACAGTAGATGGTGCATTAGGAACTGTTATAAGTGTGAGTTCATTAAGGCAGTGATTAAGAACATGAGAAGTGACGTCGTGTTAAGAAGTATTTAAGATATTCCAACTAATAGGTTAATAATAGTTATTTCGATAGTCACAAACATGCTTTACATTTTAGAGCCGTGCTATATTGTAGTGCTGAAATACAACTGACAGTTAATCAAGCAAATTAAAACTACGAGGTACTTTAGCTACACATAAGAAAATACCTCAAACCTACTAACACTGAAGCAAGCACTAATGCAACTAAACTACTGAAATTTTGAATATGTTGACATTTTATGGATAGATTCAAATCTACAAAGTAATAGAATAAAATATCTAGCTGATATATAATTTGAATTACATGAGTTTTTTCACTTCGTAGGCAAGATGATACGCCTGGTAATTGGTATCTTGCTCCTGCGGATTCCTGTAACACAGGACCAAAGTGTCGTCTTGTTGTTTTCAGAGGTCTAAAGAAGGTAGTACATAAATATGTGCAGCGAACATAGACTTGTTACTTATTGGTGCGTTCGCGATGGTGAACTATTAAAACTTAATGAAATACCTAATGATACTTTACATGGTAATAAAATAAATAGGTACTCTAGAAGAAGATGTTTGAACCTATTAAAACAGTCTACGATTTGCATAACTGCAACCTTTCGGAAATGTCTATGTGTCACAATAAAAAAATTTAAAAGCTGGAAGGAAATTTATTCAAACTAGATTCCAAAAGATTGTGAATGAAGAAGTATAACCATCGCAAATGCACACACACTAGCGGTTGTGCGTAGTGCACAAGTGCCAAACATATACCGTGACAGCGAAACACTGAAGGCTTATATCAAGCCACAGAAGAATATTAAAAGAGCTGCTATTTATATAAATTTTAAGAACATACATTTTATTGTATCTTTGCATAGTTAAGGGAATGTTTTAGTAACAGAGTTATTAATAATGTTAAGGTCATAAGGAGAAAAGATCCTTGTATTGCCATGTTATCCTAGACTGTCGAATTTCAGTACTTGGTGTATTAGAAATTTTTCAATAAATAACAACAACTAGATTGAGGTCCAGGCTATCTTACATTTAGTTACCTTGATTAACAAATTTAAAAAGATGTACCAAATCAATGGTGATGATCAATTAAACAGACAAGTTAACCTGGACCTAGCAGTACGCCATACAGGCTCATAATATTGCACTTAAGCAAGCATCTGACAATAAAAACTCAACATTACACAGAACAGCGTCATCGCTGAAGTGCAATACCAATCCCGGTATGGGTACTGAGGTTTCGACATGAGCGGAACATACAATGCAATTTTCGACTTCAGTACTGTGACTTACGTATCTGGAGGCGCTCTGTTCACGTTCGGCTTGACCTTGTTGACTTGCCGCGTCGTCGTGGTGTTCATCAGCTGGTTCGCCATCGGGGACAGCAGCGCTGTCGGGGCTGCGCTCCGATGGTTCCGGTTTATTACTGGTTACAGAGATTGGGACATTTAAAAAGGAATTCAGTAACTAGATCTGATCTGATCCACTGTTGATAGAGTCAATAAAAATAAATAAATTATGAAATAGAAGAATCATTTTATGCAAAGAAAATTATTGTTTCAAGAATTAGGGAATAGAACTTACAACTTATATCTTCTCCTCGTTCTCTTGCGATTTCACCTGAAAAATTACATTGGCACTGTTGTCTACAGAACATTCGGTGAAATTGATATAAAATTCAAAAAAGAATTTTACCTTATTCAAGTGATCTAACTTTTGACATTATCTATGTCTTCTGATCGATTAATCTTAACTTTATTAACTTCAAGATTTTTTTCTTACACAATAAATTATGAATCAATTATCAAAACTTCTACTACAAAAAGCGCGTCAACAATGCATTCAAGGGCACAAATATTGGTTTGAACTGGAAGATGCAAATGCCATGAGCTAGTCGGTGGTTGCAAGTTGCAATGCTGGCGGTAGGGCACAGATCAGAAATGATATCCGCTTTAGAGTTTACCAAGAAGCACAGATCAGTGAAATACAAACTCGTGTTCAAATGAAATTTAGATCAAAATGTGATGCCAAAACAAAATAAAATCAGGTACATTGCTTCGTGTTTGACAAAAAAATCTGAGGATTTTGAAATTATTCTCTCTTTTAAGTGATATGTTATTATTTTCAGCCTTTTTAATGAAATTTAGATCGCTAAAGCGACGGTAGTGTGGTGGTTCTACATTGTTAGCTGGGGTCAAATCATGCCTTGTAAAGCAAGTATCCTTGAAGTCGAGCGGTGCTGATGCCGCTCAGGCTTTAGTGCTCGCTATGGAGATGCGTGATAAAGCAACTAAGTGCAGGGTACCTTTCGATAGCCTATGGACGAAGCACATTGCTGGTCAATGAAGAAGTGTGGGCCGATGATAAAAATAATTTAAATAGAACCAAATGATAAAACACTCAGTCCGTGAGCCTGAGATATACCTCGAACATGGACCTTCTTGGGCAACTCTGGCGGCGTGAAGGTGGGGGGAGGATGGTGGTCATCTGCAAAACATCAGCACAAGTTCGCATTCCGATACACCACTCAGTAAATACAGTATGGTACAGCGCGACATCGCACAATAGGCCACGCCCGGTTTCACTCGCCCGCAGCAAGCAGCTTCGCGTTAGCTTAGCTTACAGGCAGCTCAAGCGCTTCTTTGCTAGCACAAGTGAAACCGAACTTCCCAAAAAAATTCAAAATTATTCCAATATATAAATTTTATTTGGTATTACAATAATTTATTACTTATTACGACATTCACATGCAACATTCACTAAAGCTACATTAAAACACACACGAACTGAAAACTCTAAACTAATAGACAAGCTTTGTGTACTGTCTAGTCTAAACTAAACATTTAACAATGTATTTAATTTGATTTTAATGAACTTTAACAACCTAGTTATAGTGAAATTCAAACTAATGTAAAGGGAGATGAAATAAATGATCAAAGTGAAACATTAGGAGACGGCACCGAGCGTACTAACGTTATGGCTTAGGCGAAAATAATCAAAGAATTGCAGGGATGTTACAAATTATAATATACCAGAGGAGACTTGGGCTCAGTCGCGGAGTCGACTGCTACTCCTGACGCTATCGAGGCGGGCCATCTAATCAAATAAACGATCCCTATGCAGGGTAATAATCATAAACTGTTTCTCAATTTTGAAGCATAATAATTACACGTAATTCCAATTAACACTATTACAACACCAATAATCAGAGGGTCTATTTCAATGCAGAAATTAGGATTTAAAAATGTTCCTAGAAATGTTTATATTCGTTATAAGAACAACAACACCAAAATAAATATACGACATCACATAATGTCTGTCGATGTTGATAATTTGCTAATAGAGAGGCAAACAACTAACTGCTGAGTAAATGCACATAGATTACGTATATAAGACAAGACAATGATAACAGGACACGACATTGCTATGCCCCGCGCGAGCCTGGTTGCGCGGCCGCCACCAGTCGGTCATAAACATCACATCGACATGAATACACTGAATGAGACACATTGAGGTTACGTACTTGCCCTGCCCACCATCTGGACGGCCCGTACGCCCTTCCTGAACGTGGCCACTGAACCAAACAACACGGTTTAAAAAATTTACTCACTTGCTGTTAACAACACTCGTTTAATCATCCTGTTTATTGTGGGCAAAAGGAATAGCAAATTATAAGTACTTATGCAGACAGAGATGCAAAGCTGAAGAGAGATTCTCTCGTTGAGATTGCAGATACGAAAGGTTTGTTGGCCAATGTATTTGTACACACTGTGATTGGATGGGATTGCTCATGCCCAGACTATCTGCCAAGACAGTTAATAAGCTCAGGTATTAATATTACAAAAGTAAGGCAAAGAGTTTGGGCTGACGCAATCGTTTTTAACAACATAATCTGAAATCGTATGCCTCAATTTTGAATTTGGTAGAGTCAACGTGAGCTGTGTTCGCTTCATGGGAGGAGCTAGCCTATCGTTGTCAGAGAAAGCGAAGTTGTAGGGAGTTATTTTGCTCTGTGACTAGCCTTGCTGCACTATTCTAGCTGCGTGTTCTCTTAATCGTGACGTTAGCGTTTACTCTATCATAGATAGCTCAGTTCATGTCATGAGCAATGGTTAGTTGATGCAAACAAACTAAACGTGTTGTGAGGTACGGTAATTATAGGATAGCTTTCATTTCCAGCTCCGTACCGTCGAGGCAACCTCGATACGAATTAAGATTTTGTTTCACCATCCCAGTCTGCATCATCATCATTCCGACATCTGGAAAAATCCAAACACTGACACATACGAAGTACGCTCCTATTCACTGCTGATGGGGGTTGTTACAATTTGGGAGCATCAAACTCTAACCTACTATTGAACACCAGCAAATCTTTGTGAAGTTAGAGTTTCATGTTTCCAAATTCATTGATGATGTAATGGGTAGTGACTGTATTTTAGTTCCCTTGACCTTGCGTTAGTCACTGTCATTAGCACAGACAAGCCACAACTGCTCTCTAAAGTCTTTACACTTCTCCTCAAAGCTCACTCTCGATGGAATATTATCTTTAGCAACTATGATTCTCCTCACTCTGATGTTTCTGAGACATGCTTTCGTGGATTGACTGACATAGATTTTAACTAAGTGTTTCGGGATAGTGACGGTGCAATTTTGCTGTTTGCGATAGTATTTATATTCTACTTTGATGACATGCAATACTGTCTGTGCTGGGCGTTGAAGTGCATCATATCAATTTGTGTTAGTTTCTTTAAAATTTGCACCGATAATAAATTTTGTTTCGATATCAATTTCATATTTCTAATTCAGATTTTGCGATCCAGGATCGTAGCTACAGCATTGTATGATGCACTAAGTTATCCCGATTCATACGATTCAAAACAGAGCGAGATTTTCAAAAGGCAGAAAAATGGTGAAGTGTCAAGAGTGCTTTATTTAATTCGTGGCATTATCCATTCACGAGCGAGCGGACATACACAATGATCGCTAAAATATAGGGTGTGAACGAGCACGGGTCAAGAGAATGCCTTGCAGCCGATCCAGTCTGTGAGGTACGGACGCAACACCACTAAAGCAACTCAAATTATAGACACGAAAAATAATCGGAAAACGTCAATTTGTGAGGTTAGGTGTGGTGCAAGTTACCTAGGTCGGCTCCAACCTTCCGCTGGTGTGCGGTCACTAAAAGTTTAGCCGAACAATATTCCATTAATCTCACAGTACATAAAAAAACTGGTGTGAGTAGAGTTTGCTGTGTCAACGTGTTTGTACACCGACAGTGTTAGAACATGTGACTTCATAGTATGGGGGACGTGTTACTTGTGGTCAATATATTACAGGACACAGCATGTGAATTTACATTGAATACTTCCCAGAAAGAATGTCACAGAATCGTCTGTTAGCTAAGATTAGATTAGACAAGATTGATATTGTAATTATGACTTCATGTTACTTAAATGTATTTTTTGTTATCTCTTAAAAAGGGTAATTTCATAATGGAATGTGTAAAAAGCAATACATGATCTTACAGTTTTTGCATTTGCACTTCTTGATGAGAGTTTCATCCTTGATGTCCTCGTGGCAGGCCTTACAGTAGAACCAAGCTCTGAAAACGGAAAACTCTAGTGAGATGATTTCGGCCCTAAAGCAGAATGACTCGCCGAAATACATGAGAAAGCGGTATGAGGGCATCACAAATTGACAGTGATGTTATAGGGAGTACCAACGTAAGTTTCGAATCTGAAATAATACTACGTTGCAATAAATTTCTTCTCCATACAAGATGCAAGAGACAAGACGGTGTCCCAAAAACTGAAGGAGGTTGCTCAGTGAACTAAACTGAACAACTTTCAAAAAGAAATTCTCATGGTAAATGAAAAAAATACTTGCCTTCATAAAATCTTCGTGAAAATAGTTCAGTTTCGTTGACAAAGCTGAGAAATTCTTTTCAGACTTCGAGACGCTATCCCTTACACCGTTTATATTTTGAAAATATGACGTTACCTTTTAACCTCATCAGCAGACTGTGCGATGAAGAACCCTTGCGTGTTGGCGTGGATCTTGGCGTTGCGAGGGTTTATGGAGATCTTGCTATCGGCGCCTTCTTCGCCCTTGATCTCGATGGCCAGCAGCAGCAGTTTCAGCTTGATGAAGCACAGCCTAGAGACCAGGTTATGCTTTAGCATTGGATTTGTGCGAAGGCGGTCAGTGTACAGCCATGTCAAGCGAATTTGTTTTTCCTTTAGTTTGTTATCAACTTCAATTTTAGCAAATTTTATTTTATGTAAATGTTAGATACCATTTACAAAATTTTACCTATATACAAAGTTAGTTTTACAAATCATGCAAATTTTGAACTTGAACCAAAGCTAAGTATACTGATACCATGCCATGAGAATGAAGATAGAATAGATCATGCGGTCGAAGTTTTTGTGATTGGTATTGAAGACACTAGTCTACTTTAAAATTGTACGAAGTGTTTCGTGTTTGTAATGTGTAGTGTAATATAAAGGAAAAGATATAACATCGATACAAGAAGCTGAGAAGGATGTCTAAACAGCGCGTGCGTGCATAGATAGATAGTAGGTGTCAGAAGTGCAATAGAAAAATACATTCAAGTAAATCTTACTGCACTGAAATTATGTTGTAACAATTTCTGAAGATTAAAAATGTTTCTACTAAGACAAAATTATAAATGTTAATCGTTCGTTAAAATTATTATCGAAAATATAAGACTCGACATAACATTTGAACATGACACTAATTTAAATAATAAGTTAAAGATTACGTACCTACCGCTAAAGTACAACATTATTTACCCATTTAACATGCACAATCTAGTCTGTAAATCAGAAATTCTGTTAGTTGTAAATCAACCTACGACAGTGATCTATTAAGAGGATATAAGGTAAGTGCACGCTCAATCAGCTAGGGGTTAGCACACAGTGTCTACGGTGAGGGATTGCGGGTGCGGGCCGGGACGGGCGGGGGCTTACTCGCTCGCTTGCGGGAAACTCATCCCCGTGAAGGAGGTCGACAATGTTTCTGTGTACATCTCGCAGCCAGTACCCTGCAGGTAATCGTTCTGCCAAGCTTGTGTGTCGGGGGACTGCAATCAATCAACGGAGGACGCTCAAGCTCGTGCCTTGTTAGTCACAGGCGCAGCCGCTAGGGGACGCCACACCTAGCCCTAGGATCGGGCTTCGGGCGCTCACCTCGTGCGATTACCATGATGCGACATTAGATCAGCATCTAAACTAAAGGAGGGGCAACATCTTCCTATGTTAGTATTGTGCGGTATGTCATGGAGGCATTACCGGTCCGAGTTATTCAGTGCAGTACCTAAAGAAGAATCTTGAAAACACCGAGAACAATTTCACTGGAAGCTTGCAAATGATGACAACACCGAAATATGAAAATGAAGGAAATAAGCTTTGCGGTTCATCCGGTTAGTTTCGACTCCGAAATGAAACTAGACATTGTACAGTATAGAGAGTGGAGTGTGACTGTCTGTGTCACTGCTCGGGCCACTTACTCTGCGGCTAGTTTGAATGGCATTCCTATAAACGTCGTGCTTAACACCTGAGTGTACATCTCCATCCCAGTACCCCGCATGTATTCATTAGTCCATGCAGCCAACTCTTTCTGGGACTGTGGAAATTCCGCATAAGATTGTTAGAATACAAGTACATTTGAAGACGCCTGAATTTTGAGTTGATAAATCAAGAGCCAAAAAATTTTAGTCGTGAGGCCGTCTTCAAATGTACTATGTAAATAAATATGGTCTAAACAATATAGAGAGTAAGATATGTGGAAGAAAATCTGACCGTCTTGAAGCTCCTCATGGCGAAGAGATTAGCCATCATGGTGGAGAAGCCGGGCGCGAGACAGCTCTGCGCGATGAAACCCAGCTTGAGCTCCGCCAAGCAGATCACGTCGTCGCCCTGCTTCCAGTCCCAGGATGGAATGTTTAAAAGGTAAGCCTGGAAGAGAAACAGCAAACAGCCACATGTGAGCATGAGCATGTTCACGTTCAATACCTTTGAGAAAATTTTTCGTAATTTTGTATTTTTTTAAGGGGCGAAGGAGTCGTTACAGTTGCCCCTTAAAAAATTATGAAATTACGAAGAATGGTCTAGCAACAAATTCGTAATTTCATATATTTTTAAATATTATAAGTACCTACCTAAAATGCGAATGTGTTTGTTACTGTTTCATGTTTAAGCAGTTGAACCGAGTTCAATGAAATTTGGCAGGACGATAGATATAATTCTCACGGGAATACTTTAGCTGCGGATGAAACCGCGGCGTGGAAAGCATATCCTCAAAATAACGGACCTTATTATGATACTGCATCAGCTGAATGATAACCCTGATGTCATCGGAGTAGTTCTTGATGGAGATGACCCTCATGATGTTGGCTGCATCCTCTGCGTCCGGATCTTGGCAGTATTTGTTTGCTAGCACCAAGCACGCGTCCGCTTCGTGTACCTACATCATTTTGTTTGTTTTAAAAAATGTCCTTTTAGAAAAATCGGATAAACTGATTTTAAGGCGTCTTGCATAAGATATTTTGCTATTTTAGGTAAGTTTTTTTTATTTTGTGTTTTTGTCAAAAAGCAAATTACTGGCTTAAATTTAATACTTACCATGTAAAGCAATATTAAGATTTTATAGTACCGAAAAAATAATTATTTATTTTATTAATAATTTATAAAAGTAAGGTCTTTACTGTTATTCTAAAGTTTAGTGAAGAAGAAGCATGAAAGAGGGCATGCAATACAGAAGGACAAGTGGTAAACGATTAATGTAAAAGACCATTACCATTAATCAGTTAAATATTAATTACTTTTGATAAAATGAATAAATATTATAATATTTTTTATGTAGTGGTCTTTTGGATTAAGGGCAAAGCTGGTGGTGGATACATCTAAAACGTGTGCATGCAAACAACATCTAAACTCTGTGAAGCCATGCATTGTCTAGGACTTACCGTAACACTCAACAATATCGACAATCGTCAACTGTACTTGAAACTACTAAATGAAAATTTGAATTTTGAAACAGGAAATCTTTCGTCGGCAGCCATTAAAGCCAATTTTAACCGGAGCCTCCCGGATCGACGTATAGTCGAGTACAAGTTAGCGATATCGATTTTTTGGAGCATAGTTAGTACACACGGGCCAGCATCGCAAACAACACCCAATCCAGATACGGACAGTGAGAGAGGGCGCGGGGCGGGGCGGGTCGCCGGCCCTGCGCACACGCACACTAGCGGTAACACAGACAGCGCTCAAGTATGGCAGAGAAGGGAATACTGTACATCGCTCCAACAACTTCCTTCTGGAAGAGACCAGTGAACGAGCATCGCTCTACGTCTATAGAAAAGACAGTATGTACAACTTCAAACCGACACCACGCCCAAATATCACACATTCGTGTGTGCAGTGTACTTACTTTTACCC
Source organism: Scrobipalpa atriplicella (assembly GCA_029255725.1). Classification (NCBI taxonomy): domain Eukaryota; kingdom Metazoa; phylum Arthropoda; class Insecta; order Lepidoptera; family Gelechiidae; genus Scrobipalpa; species Scrobipalpa atriplicella. Next base: position 32,990 of record JARACY010000355.1, read on the forward strand.
TCTGAAGGTCGATTGGATTCATAATGGTGCCTTGAAAGAATTCCACAGTGGTAAAGTGTCTCTTGAACAGGCCTTCGAGCTCCAGGTCGGGCGGTTTCCTGTCATCAACTCTTAGTTAACACTACGGACTAGGCCAGACAGTCCGCCGCCTGTCGTGGGCCGACCTTACCATGCACTCTATCAGTACCAAAATACGCAGTCGTGTGGTGGGACGGAGGCGCCTCGCCACTAAGCAGGCACGAGGCGCCCCCGTATCACCGTGAGAAGCAATGATTGCATCAAAAGAATCATAAGATAAAAGTTACCAAAGTGATAAAATCCTACTGTGACTATGATAGCATCTTTGATATAGAAGAAAAAGATCTGTTTTATGCACATAAATAAAAAATACTGGTTCACGTAGACGCGTCAATGATTACTGCCGTGCGATAAACTAATGCCTGCGCTATACGGTCTTACTCTAACCTTGACTCTCTCAAGGTCGACGGCATTCATCATTGTACCCTGAAAAAACTCGACGGTGGTGTAGTGACGCTTCAGGAGACCCTCCAGCTCAAGGTCGGGCTCTTTTCTGAAAGCGTCGCGGTTCGCACGTGATCAACCACCCTCAGGACTATTGCAATGCTCATCATCATTGTGCAAAGATTATATCGTCAAATTAATATTAATCAAATTTATATTATAAAATAAATATAAAGTAATAATATGTCGTTAGAGTATAGGTACTTTGTTCAAATATTCTTACATCTATCTTAAGTTAAATTCTTATTTTGCTATACGTAAGAAAATCAACATACCTATGTAAAAAAACAACCTCTACGTCCACATCTTCTCGGTCTTCATGTAGGAAGTCTTTTAAAAAATGGCTTACTGATTCGTAAGTTATATGTCCACATACAACTATATGCCTGAAAACGTAAAAGTATATTATAATATCGTCTCAGTAGATCACTAAAAGGTGCCACTACAACCAAAATGCTTCAAAATAATCCAAAAAAGCCGCCGAAGCGAATTTGCCGAAAATTGTGGAAGCAAGAATTTAAGAAAATTAAGTTGCTTTGCTGCTTAAAAATTGTGAACTTTTGAAAGACTGCTGAACATCACAAAATTGGAAGCCTTGATCGGTAACATTTCAACATCGGCTTGTAATTTAGAAGCAAAGTTTTAAAAAGCACCTTATACTATAAAGTTGGGAAAGACAGAAAGCAATTTGAAGTTTTATCTAACACCTGCGACCATTATATCGATATAACTGAGCAAATAGTTGAAGAAAGAGAGGGTTCATCAGGGTTAAATAAAACGATAAGTGATAGAAGCGTGACAGAACTACGTAGACAACGTCTTCATTTCACGCGGGGGCACACACAAACCACAACCGGAATCTTCAAAATGAAAACCAATTAAATTAAATCCAAAACCACAGCAACCAGGACATTGGTAGGTATGGGGTAAGAAAAAAAAAAACAAAATAAAGACGTTGCCACTATCCTCCACAATTTACATTTATTTTGTACATCAATTTGTGAACAATATTGTATGTGAAATTGTTATCAATCACTTGAAGTAAATAATGAAATTTTACAGTCACATCACAATGATACTGAAAACTTTATAATTGATAAATTTGATGATCCAAAATCTTTACTCAGTTCACAAAGAAATGAACAAAATGACTAGAAAGCTCAGTTACCTACAGGTTTGTGTTAAGTAATATCTACCACCACACTACAAACAGAAAAATAAAACCACGATATGGAGGGGCAGGGATGATGAAGAGTGATTCGCAGTGATCATGGTGACATTGATCGTAAGGGGTAGAGTACTGAAGCCAGGGAATGATGTCTTGGAATAGTATGATGGAGGGAAAAGTCGTTACCTATATTCAATAAGGGATTGAATACTTTAGGGGACCCAAATGGTAAGGATATCCCTTATTGTCATAGGGATCGACAAAATGAAGAAATCAAGAACAATATAATTTATGCTTGTGAGGAAATGCATGTAAAAGCTTGCGTCTCAGTACAGTCCGTTACTAATTCAAGTGTTTTAAATTTTTTGTACTTATTTAAAAGGGCCCTCAATTCTTTGTAAGTTCTTTAAAAAAGGGATTAGGCACAACATTACAGTGCGGGTGTACAGGCAGTCGATAGTTAGTTCAATGATGGAGGGTAATGAATAAAAAAGTTTTAAACCAAGTCAAGAAGAAAAATCAAGTAAGTGACAGTTTCACTAAAATCATCAAAAAAGAGAGGAAAGAAGAAATTAATGCAGATTGCATAACTAGGTCTCATGCATCTATTACTCATCTAAGGTGTGGCAAAGGAACTGATCTCATCTTGATTATATAAAGTAATAAACTTCTACCTTGTCAAAATGTACGATTGCATAAAAACATTGCAAATAATTTTTGAATTAATAAATCCAAATTTAGTATGATTCGTGTTCACAGCTAAGATGATGTCAAATGGTTGGTCGAAACTAAACTAAATTTTGCTTTAAAAAAATGTCCTCAATGCACACAGCCTTGCCACGCTCTATGAATCATAATATTTAACGTAAACATTACACTAAAGTAACCGAGGGCGCGAATTTAAAAGTAGGTAACATTACAGATTGCAAAACATGAACAGGGTCAACATTAAGAGTAAGAGAAGGTAGAGTAGAGGTAAGGGTTGGTGGCGGAGGGGTAGTGGGAGAGATTAGTCGTGCAGGCGGCGGGAAGGTGAAGGCGGGACGGTAGGGGGGGGAGGGGAGGGCTGGAGCGCGGCAACAGCCCCCGCCGGCGCCAGCTGCAGGAGCTGTCGGCGCCGCGCCACTCCAACAACTACTGTACGGTACCACTCAACATTAACTCTCCCACTAAGCTTACAACACATTCCTTACAACTTACGTTACATTACGTACGTTTACTAACAGAACATAATCATGAAACCTATATGACGAGCGATACACTAGCCACTATCTGCTGAATTCTATTCAACGAACTTAGGTACTTTACAATCAATCATTAAATCGACTCATAAAAAACAAAGACAATCCGGGGGACTGGTGTCCCGCCAAAGATAAGTGAGAACACAGAAGCGTGCTAAGAGAGGAAAGGAAGATAGATGTCACAACACGGAACACATTCAACGGAACGGAGTGAAGACAGCGGCTCACCTGCGTCCCCGCTCATTCTTGAGGGTGCCGCCATACTTGGGTCTAGTGCCGATTAAGTCAATTATCTCTGGGATACAACTGGCAAATATCGCCTAAACGCCGACAGACAAAACAAGACATTCACATTCAAGTCGAGGAGACGGGCGGCCGCGGTCGAAGGGAGCCGCCGGCCCAGGGGCGGGTTAGTTAGTTTGTTAGTTGGCGGGCGGCTCGCTTCGCCGACAGCTCCGTCAGCGGGCGCGGGCTCTGCCGGCGTCGGCGCGGTCGGGTCGGGTCGGGCGCAACGGGCGCGTCGGCGCGGGGGCGCGCGGGCGACGGGCGCGGGGCGCGGGGCGGCGCGCGGGCACTGGCTGTGTGTGATCGTCGGGACTCTGTGCCGGAGCTAGCGCTACAGCGTGGCGACAGGCATCGTGTGCAAGCGAACAAACCAAACACTACTTCATCGACAGCATTACAAACTTTACATCGGCTCTCTCCAGCTCTAGTCTCGTTAGAAGGATTAAAAAGCTTAATGGTATCTCGAGTAAAATTTACGAAAAAAAGGCATGTAGTAGTGCGTCGGTCGACCGCGCGCCTGTCTCTCTAGTAGGGGAGAGGGGCGCGGCCGCCGGGAGCTAACTCTTCGAGCATGCGCCACGGCACCGAGAGACCGATTCTAGTGAAGGATTAATAAATTTCATTAGCAAACTCCGCATTCAATCAACCAAGTCAGATCGAAACCGTGAGAGGTAAGAAGGCAACAAGCCGTGTGGAGCGGGGGCGTGAGAGCAGGGTACCTGCGGCGGACGTCCTTGTTGTACCGGCCGCCGTATTTGTTCCGCTGCGCCGCCAGCTCCGTGATCTCGGGGATCCAGCTGGCGAACACAGCCTACGATACACAGCAATACCGTGAGACGACTGCACGCCGCGCCGCCCCGCCCCGCCCGACCCGCGTGCCCGCGCGCACAAGGCTGTGGCTCGAGTGTCGTCTGTCTGCGTGTGGCTGTGTGTGGCGTGACGTGACGTGACTGGACGGGTGCGGGACTTGGGTGCCGTGCCGAGCTACGCTAGCGGGAGCTACAGGTGTAGCAAGCCGTGATAGGACGAGTGACCGGGTGCATGCAAAGCCTAGGATACATACGCTACTAATCGATGGACTGAACTTAAAAAGAAACGGAATCGCCGGTTCCTATTCTAGGACGATGGGCATTCGCTATAGACGCTTGGTAGAGCGTGGCCACGGGACGGCCGGCACGGCGGCCTGCGCGACACTCCTCGCCCGCACGTTAGTCGCCACGGATGCTTTGCTAGCGCGGGGCGAGGGAGCGTCCACCGACCGTTGTGGGGCCGACGAGTGACCACGAGTAGATGACACAATACATCTGACGGCACTGAACAAGCTTTTGTAAGGTGATGATCCACATCGTCTGCGAGAGATCGGGCGATTCAGCCCGAGCGCATGGGACGAAGTACTCGCAAACGCCACGGAATGAATCGCCTTCACTTTCAGCGACCGGTTTACATATCAAACTGATACCTTTTTCCGTGTTCACGCTTCAGCTCGCCACTGTACTTGGACCTACTTCCTACCAGCTCTATAATTTCAGGAATGCTACTAGCGAACATTGCCTGCAACAGACCATGGTGTCGATCGTACAAAGAGTTTTGTGCGCACGCGAACACCATCGGGTGGTGCACGACAATGTCCACCTCGAGACTTGGTAAATCTAATGGTGACGTAAATCGTAAAGTGTAGCCGGTAGCGGAGCAAAAATAATAGAAATAAAAAGAACGAGTGTGTGTCTACCGGTGATGTGAGCAACTGAACACAGCCAGGCACAGGTGCGGCATGCAGAGATCGCGAGGTGGGAGGGGGGGGACGCGGCGCGGGAGCCGGCGCGCGGGGCCAGCAGACGCCTCCACAGTCCACTCCGACAACAAGCCCCGAACCAGTCCGGGACCCCAATACCCGAGCACGGTAATCCTCCGGCAGCACGTTCGTGGTAAGTATCACATAACAAAGCAAAAGAAAAACAAAACACATCCATGCATTGAAATTGTCGAAGCACTGGTGTTTAGCAGTAAGAGATGATCCATTGAATGGAAGCCGAAAGTTAGAAGAGATGCCGTCTGCACGGCTACGCGGCCGGCGGGGTCGGCGGTCGCGAAACATTTCATGCTCGCTATACAGGTGCACTATCAGGCTTACAATCATTCTCGAGCTGTGCGGTTAACCAGTACGCTTGACTAACAACTCTCATGTAAACTCTGTCATACGTATTTCCTTTTGCTTTGTTATCATATCAGCTTTTTATGCAAGGAATCGCAAGCGTGGCGGTTACTCTGAATAGCCGTCTACTCTGAACATAGGCAACATAAATGTCGTATGACTTTTAGGCCGATAAAACTAGGGCATGTTAAAAACTTGCCTCTCCTTGCAAAGAAACTTTGAAGTCTGTTGTAAAGTACTTATCATAATATCATTAAAGTAAAATTTTACAAATTTTAATTTCATCAAATTCTTAATTATTTTATATCCAATTTATTGTCTAGGAAAATAGGTGATTGAAAATGAAACTCACCAAGCCGACGAGGAGAAAAAAAACCAAAAAGGTTCTGCCGAGAACAGTATGGCAGAACACATCACCGTAACCTACAGTGGACATGGTTACTATGAGAAAGTACACGCACGTCCAATACGACAGCGACTGCGCGTTGTCAAACTCAAGTGGATCACCAGAATTTTCCAGCTGAAATGTACCAATCCTTCAGTAAGCATATTAACAACATCATTGCATTTATTGAAAGAGGTTTTGATGATGATGTTCCTTCATTGTAAGCTGTTTCAGATTTGTCTAAAGATTTTGTCAAATAGATTTCTGGAGATACCAAAGGGTAAAAAGCTTTTATCAAAAGTACTAGCACAGTTGATGGATTTGCTACTCTCAAGTACGAAAATAGTATATTAACTCTTAAAACTAGTTATAAAGTTTTTTTTTTTGTTAAAGGGAATATTAACAATCGAAATGTTTCTGACCATCCTAAAAGGGAAAAAGAAATTGATAAAAAGTCTCTCAATCTATTTTGGAAATAGAAACCGTAGAGGAAGTGGTAAGATGATAGTTTCTTCGGCTAATGTATGTGCTAGATATATTGAAATACGTAGCTGACTACATATTTGTGGGGTGTTCGTTTTCAATCTAAAAGGTAAATATTTGCTTAGCTTTGTTTGCCAAAGGCAATAAAGATGAAGATTAAATTGTATTCATCGCCGTAAAGTGGTCTAATCATGAATATATAGCTAAACTAGATATAAACATTATAAGTTTTGGTTGTTATTTTTGCGGAATGGCCGGATTTTATTTTTAATGGTACTAATGATGATAGAGAGAACGATTACAGTTCACTTACCAAATGAATAATGCCGGCAGCGGTCAACCACACTGATATAAATATAGAAACTAATTGCGCCAACCGAATTGAGCTCGATGTCTTTAATATATTGAGGTACTGCAAAATATCAGGCACGGTCATTAAGCGTAGAGCTCTGAGAAACCTTAGCCCTGGAACCGAGAAGAAATTGCTTAGTACAAGATATAACAAAAATATACCTGGTCTGACTGAGTATTCAAAGCATGGGGAAGGTTCTTACCTATCCACGTTCTATCCAGGTATATTGATACAAAGGATGGGGGTATCGTGCAATAATCTACAAATGAATACATCTCGAGCATGAACCATAGTTTGTCACTAGCTGCTATAAACTGAAACAGAAAAATATAAACGTTAGTTTGAATTTGTTCGTTTTGGAGAGAAAAGCAGAAGGGTTCGGAACTTACTCGTATAAAAAAGTAGACCATAAAAAATATGTTAAAGGCAAGGTCGATCTGCTGAGTAATATTGTCACTCCATTTCTGGCACCGCTCCACCTCCTCACTGGAAATAGAAGCACGTGCATCGGTATCACTGTAGCACTAACTGCACACAAACATCAGAACGTGTCACGGAGAAGCCAAGAGGGGGCGCGCGCGTGAGACTTTCTGTCTTAAGACTTTTAACTCGACCCGCTTTGTCTGCGACAGTGGGCAGTACGATCCAATTTTGAACGTCTCGAGTTGTCTCTTCAACAAAAAGTCTCGTCGCTTTCGCACCGTGCTCGACATAAAAGCTCATAGACTTGATAGAGAGACAAAGACATCTTAAGACAGAAAGTAGCCCGTGCACACACTCTCTAACACTAGGATACATTGTCAACACTCAGCTGATAAAAAAACACAAGCTAACATATAGGTAACAACATTAAGGACTATTTGCAGCAAACATGTCGAACGACATTTATGACATATGACTCACGTATTCCTTTAGCATCCAGCGTTATCACAAGATATTTGGAATTAATAAGTCTGCTAAGGAACGAACTAATGTGGGGTGACAGTACACACGGTGTGGAATTTTGCTGCTTTTTTTCTTGTGCCAATCGTGGGACTAATATTTGGGGCTTGGGGGCGTGTGTCATGTCGCCCTCTAGAAGTAAGGAACTCAAATTACCTGGATGCGTCAATGAAGTAGATGACGAGCGATGCTATACTCAGGATGAACACCAACACTACCTGTAATAGAAGATAATTATTTCATGTATATATACTTGCTGTATTTGCATATTAGGTGGATCGTAGCAATAGACACTGGTTGACAACAATGGATGGTGTGATGGTATCCCTTGAATATTAAAAACTCGTCGATCAGATTTGCATTCATGAGTAATAAAATTTATTCCACCATAGTTTGCTTTAATGTGTTCATTAATATACTTGCATGCTATGAGCCATGCAATGTTTATTATGTTGTAGATATGCGTCGATGGATTGATGTGCTAACTAGTATTTGAATAAATAATTCTAATGATGATATCATCAACGAATGAACTCAACACGTTAACTAAGTACAGTATAAATCAGAAACGTACGGATCAAATACATTAATGTTCCATATAATATTATATTGTATATAATATGTGTATTTATTTGACTCAAATATGTACTTCATATACCAATTAGTTTCAGGTCAGTACAGTAGGATATGCATTAACAGCAGAAGATATTCTATCCTATATACAGATACAAAATATGTTACTGAATTTGCAATATAAATATGATAAAATTGAACTTTATCTCACTATATGGACGATCTTTTCATTTTTGGAGCGAAACAAAAGCACTTACTAACTCGAGAGATAAACTGCGGGGTTATATTAACATAAGAAAAGCTACGGAACACCGTCGTCATGAAAGAAAGGAAAAATAGGACAGTGAGTTCATTTGGACTCACATTCTATTATTATGTTGCAAGAATAAACCCAAAGTGGGGCAAGAATAATTGGGCTTTCATATTTCAATGGACTAAACATTTTAGAAGAATTAACTAAACGAAACTACTTATTTGATGCATGCATTGCATACTTATGAATTATTGAATAGTAGCGCTTATTACAGTCGCTAGACCAAATAGGCTAATTAAAGGCGAAACCTCCGACAAAATAATGTAAAATTCAAAACCTTTCAAACTTTCAACTGAGAACTTGAACACTAAATTAACTTGCATTGTGTTATTGGTATTTAATTAAGCAAGTTAGGATTTTATTTTCGTCTACCAAATAAGTAGGTTTAGATGATCCAAAAAAGAGTGTTGAAGTACCAAAACTGTTACAAGAACAAGCTGGAACGAATCGCGCACTCAAGTCTCCGATGCACAAGCAAGCTGGGTGTCATAAAGTTAACACTTAGCTGCACCAACTTCTCACTTAAGTGCCTTTGAAGTTGGCAAGCTCTCCGAGAAAAGTTAAGCTAATGGCACGTGGAAATACAGTTGAAGTTCCAATTTTAAACTCATAACTTTCAAACGCTTAAACCGCCTTGGATCTTGGATGGATGATTGGATTTATCAGCTCCACGCGGAACCAGGTCAGAACTGAATTGTAGTGTCACAGGAAAAAAGAGACATTGCGGATGTGGAAAGTTTGAAGCTTCGCATAGAGTGCGCAGTTGAGGAAGCTATAAGCTTTTGTTATTTTATGAAACCTTTTTCGTTTATTATACTGTCACAGAAAATTAGAGACGCTCACTGTGTGACTGTGAAAGCTTTGCATAGGAGAGTTACAGATCTACTTGAGGAAGCAACCTTTTCGTTTCATGATGTGACAAAGATGACTAACTTAAAAAGTCCATTTGGATAGGATCGCAATTCATGATTTTTTAAGGCAATCCTCGATGGCTCTCTTCTCTACACTTATTCTTATAAACATTCGCACAGAACGCACGCTTCTTTCAGGAAATAATCAAAAGACCTGTTCATAAAATTTGTCTGAACAAGGTGGTCATTTTGTATGCGGAAGAAAATTTGTTTTTCGTTTGCTTAAAGAATTTCCTTTTGAAAGTTGTTCAGTATCGTCGACAAAGCCACCCATCCGTCTGCAGGGAGCTGTTCTTTCCACTCGGTGTAAATAGAAGGAACTTTATTTTTTCACGCAAACTAGAGCTTTTCAACAGAATAGATGAAAAAAGCCTGCAACGTCATGACGATACCCATCAATCATGTGACGTTCAATTCCAATCCGAGGCACCCGATCCACCGATCCATCGATCCTGCAAATTAAAATGGATCGCGGCAAGTCGGCGAGAAAACAACAATTTACGATATTCATTTAGCTTGTTATTTTTCAACGGGTTTTGTTATGCCTGCATTATGATGTTTATGATGTTTCTGGAATAATAGAATTATTTTTGTTATACATGGTGTAGCAGGAAGTTGAAAGCAGTTAAAAAGGTAATGATTATGTGAGAGATGAAATTAATGTTCAAAAGAAAAAAGGTTCTAAACGAAAAAAAAAAAAATTGTTCAAGTTGTCACGATTCTAACTAATTTTATTATTAAATACCACATCCGTGTAGATAGGTACTTGTACTGAAGTAGGTGATAAGTGGTTGTAATGCTCTTTTTAGTGAGTATATATAAAACCGTGATTTTTCAGATTTTATCTCGTCATAGCAAGTAGATCACAGTGTTTTGCAACACCGACTGGTTTATTGAATTATGCGAGCTATACCTACAGCCGCGGGTGCACACAAGGCTAATCCATTTACGGTTAGCATCCAATTATGCCCGCGTGCCTTCCGACACAAGGCCGTCTCCTTGACTTAATATATATGGGGATAACATGTATGGCGCCGAGATAAGTCAGTGTTATGATGCCGTACTTGTACGAAAGAGAAAGACTTTGTATGTTTCTTTTGTATAAACTTTGAAACTGTTTTAGGTATTCATTTCCAAAATTCCGTCTCTAAATATAATTTATTTTGCTGCAGCGAATACTCACTCTATCTACACATTGTAAAAGGCAAATCGTCTTGTGCGAATGCGACTAAAACAAATTGCTTATCCGCTTGCAAGACGTAGTGATTGACTACGAGACCTTTGCTACGGCGTAGCGTTCGTAGCAAATCGCTACGCTTTAAACGCTACCGGATACGAAATGTCAGGTCAAAAAATCGTGTTGTATTTGACCTTAAGATTTTATATTGTTTACAGTTTTACACCTTGTGTAAACTACAATTTACTGAAACTGTTAATAGAAGAAGTTAACATGGCTTAAAAAACTGATCGCGTGTTAACTACTAGGGCAAATAACACGACATGCTATAGGAACTAACTAAATACACCCTACTTTAGCCAATAAACAAAGTCTGCGCAAAGCCTACACAAAAACCTCTACTTATTTTTTTTATTATGACCGGTAAAGTGCAAACGCAAAGTACCTTTTCGTTGCCAGACACAAATACTACCGATACCAGACGAAAGTAACTTTATACAGGGTGCAAAATTCCTCATGTTACGCCCATGATGCTATAGTCTCCTTCACTTAATGCGTAAGGAGATACGACATCTCTCCATCATTGAGATATCAGAGCTTTATTAAAAATTCTTTCGACCCCCCTGATCATATTAAAGTACGGTAGGACGATATTTTTGGAACCCTCTAATACTTATTGAGTTTTTGAGACCTTGATCCGTCATAAATTCAATGAGTTTGTGTTAGAGTCCAATCAAGTTCGTTTAGAAGTTAAAATCTTATTAAAAGATCTTTCATTTCAGTTATACGTACCTAATATATATCTGATTCATTCTGAAACTACTGAATCTTAGCCACAATATTCTTAATTGCATAACATAGGCTTCTTTATACGAAACGAAAATATCGTACCGGAAAGCTCATTATAACTCTTAAAATTAGCTGAAACCTAGTAAAAGCAGCAAAAGACAATTATTATAATTTAAGCATGATTTACTCGTAACTCGTAATTTCAATGGAACCTCCAAAGTTATACATTCTTCAACGCATATTTGAAAAAGTCATTAACCTAATAATAGTACCTACAGGGAAATCGTATTATGAGTCCAGTGCCCTGTTTCTTATTGTTAATGTCGTTAGAAAAGCAACGTTGGTAAGTTGTTAAGTATTCCCTTACTGTAATGCGGTACAAATTACCATTTGCCATTACTGCAGTGTTATTCTTATCAAACTGGGGCGACGCAGTGCTATCCTTACATAGGAAACAACACTTCAGTCCATTATACTACCAATATAGAACAAAAATAAATAGATAAATAATAAACTACCATTTTAGAACAAAAGCTTCGACCTTCGCAACCCAGGTGGATGCCAGACCCAACTGTAAATTTTTAAACGCCCAAAGCCACAAACTTGCCTATCTTTTGGCAATAGCTGAGAACTGTACACCGAAGACAAACAAATTTGGCTGAGCTGGCAGATGCATAAGCAAGCTACTTCTAACCGAAACAACGTTACATAACATTTTTGGCTTTCACTGTAGGTAATTGCGAAAACCGTTTCTGATTTTAGATGGCGATATTTCCATCGCGCGTCGATTCATATTAGGAGGTAACATATCCAGTAAATTAGATTGCCCATACGCCGCGTTCTGATCGTAAAAACGTCAGCAAACTCTGATAGCGTGGTAGAATTTATGCCAAAAGTTGTGCAGGTGGAAAACACCTAATTAGCTCCCCCGCCGGCACGTGACAGCCCCGAAAATATAGTAAAAACAAATTTATTAAAACACCCTCGAAGTTGCTTGGTAGCTTGCCAAAAGAATCAAGTTGTAACTAGCGCCAATTAAAGCGCCATTCTTCTGGGAAACTAATTTGGGTGCTATTAAAGTTTTTGCCGTTGTTTGTTGCAAAGTAATAGCATTGTTAACATGAGTTAAGGGAATGGACAGTAATGTTGCTAAAGCTTTACATACTTTATAATACTAGCTTTACAAGTGTGACATATTTTACAGGAACACTACTAAGTAACAGTGTTAAACTACTCGTACTTACAAAAAAAGATAACGTGTCGATCAATCTACTTAAGTACTGTGTAAATGTACAGACAGATATAAATATCTAAGATATACAATTGTACAAATAAAAAATTAGGCAAAACATTATCGTCAAGTGATTTATTCATCTCATAACATGAAAGAACAAATTTGACTTGAAAGCTGATCAAAGCATGTCTCTTTAGCTTGTTACGAAGAAAAACGATGGGGACGATGACAAAAATATTGTTACAGATTCTCGTAAACCAGATACAACGGACTGCGAATTAAAATTAGCTCCAGATAAAGGCATTCATATATGTGCATGAGGTATAAGCATAAAATGCTGTTGTGGCCAAGTGCCGTTTGATCTTCCCTGACCCGTGATTGAATTCCGTTACATGTTGTAAATCTTTTAGTAGAAGCTTACAGTCGTTATCGAACTTTGAAAACGAAAATATTTTTTAAACAGATATTAATTTTGAAATTGAATTTTCACAAAAATAATAATAATTGGGATTTAGACCATTAGCTCTCTACCATTGCCATGTGCTCTCTCTAATATTATTTCAACCTCTCCCATTTTCTACTATTTGTATCTTTCAAAAAAACTTTCTGTATCATATTTGAAAAAGATAAAATATCGTACAAGTGATTTTATATTACTTTATTTGTACGATTGGTACCAAAGATCGCCACCTGGAGCATCTAAGTTCCTTTTTATTCGTGACATTTAGAAAGGTCGAAGGTCTGGTGAATTGAATCTTTTGCCAACAAATTAAATCTCACTGCTTTCTATGCTATTTTATTGCTTTCGAAACTGAGAAAAAAGTATGCGTTTAAAAAAGTGGCAGAAAATACAAAAATAAATCGTAACCTGGAATCAAATATACTAACTTAAAGTCAAAAGGCTCGCATAATGGTGACGTACTGATAAAATTTAATAGAAATGCTGATTAAATACTATAAATAACAGATTCTCTATAAAAAAAAACCTATCAAAAATGAGGTTATAAGTTTTCGAACATGTTTTGAAGATCTAAAAATCAAAAGCCTCTATCTATATTGAATCCATAGTATCTAAAATTTTGCAAATAAGAGCCAAGACTTGTACAAACTAAACGTTTTTAATTTAAGCTTCTCAGTGAGTTACGAGACGACACAACGAAATTCTTGTCTAAATTGAGGTCGTATATCCTTCTTAAATCAGACTACAGTTGAATTAAACATGTTTGAGAGAGTACGAGAAAAGTTCACGTTTTTATTTTCGACGAGAGTGAATCATTGAGTACTTAAATGTAAATATAGAGCTATCACAAGATATATGCACTTGCATTGTTTTCAGTGGTTGAGCACATTATATACAATAGTAGAACGTAGTGTGAGTGTAGTAAATACTAGTGTCAGAAGCCAAGATCCACTTCAGAATGCTGTGCCAGCGAGCTACGTAAGTAGATAAACAAAAGTGACGCTTCCAGAAAATATGTCGCGAAGTTACTACCTACAAATAGCATCTCAGAGACACTAGTACATATAATAGTAAACATAACAGCAATAGTAAATAAACAATAAAGCACTGTTACTTGTAGTACGCGAGTAGCGAGTATCTGCCCACTCTTAGCGAGTATTTAAAACGCAGCACGTAATAACAGTTTCATGAGCAATTAAACAAATATCCGTACTTGCGTTTACTGCGTCTGTGATGAGCGAGCTCGAAATGTTCGAGTTACGGGTAAATTCAACCAGGCGAGTACGAAATATACGAGTTACCGATGATTTATGATTGGAGAATGATTTAGATAAAATACAAAACAAGATAGTTACAAGCGAAAAGGTTCTGCAAATGGATGAATGATTTCAGTACTCACTTGTAAATGAGTAAGTCCAAAATTAAAACCAAAGTTAGCGAATTTCTTATAGCATCCGTTATCGTATAAAATAGATATGAAATAACAAATAGTTATAAAATAAATATTAGTGAATATTTAATTAGTACTACATTTATTTTTGCAGATTCAAATAAGAAAATAAACTGGGGTAACTGTCAAAACATCATATCTGAACGGATGATGTTTTAATAATATCTCAAAATATTAATTATTTTATGTCAGACCGGAAAACTTTGGCAAACAACTTCTAATCTCATTCGTGTGTCATACATAAACTAATTCCTACACTAGCATATTCTTATTGAGAAACTAAAAAAACATTTCTTTGATCAAATTTCTTCAACCAATATATTTGATCAAATAAGCTTCGACCGCTCTATTTCATCGAATAGCCTATTTAAAACTTCAAATACTACAAATTTGAAGCTAAATCTTAGCAAAGCGACCTTGATCTATGAACAGCAAAAAACTGTTCGGATTTGGAAAACCCAAACACTCTACGGGATTAACTGTATAACCGCAAAGTCAACACTGGCGTATCTATCAAGTCTGGAGTAGTTTTGAAGTGAGTATAAAAATACTGCTCTTTCTGTAGCGTGTGGCGCGCGGCGGATGGAAGGAATCCGTTTTATTTATATCGTATCATTTGTCATTTGCAGTACCACCGACAGTTTTTATGTCAGCAATATCTGTGTCACTATTAAGTAGACTATTTTTACAAGCGACTGACCTCTTACTTTTTTCCGGCTAACAACTTTTTCTAGTTTCCGCCAAACGTCTGGTACTCATAAAATTTCTGTTCTTTTGTAAAGAACTGTAGAATCACCGGCATCTTTTCTATATGTTTCCTTGAAAATAAGATATCTTTCCTCGGTAAGAAGTAGAGTTTGCTACCTACTACCTCTGGCTTAACCTAGCTTTATCACATAGAGTGAATTTTTAAATTGGTCTAGTACCTACTTTTGAGTTTATTCGTCTCGTCACAATGAAAATATTTACATTCTCCCCTTCCTACAGTTTATTATGATACTTAACAGTTTCGATTTGATTAATTTTGTTGACATTCAGTAGGAAGTTAAGTATTTCTTTGATGTTGCCTTAAACAGTGAATTTATTTTAAAGCGTTGTCATCACTTTTACATGCCATTGCCAACCTTTCCCCTAATGGAATGTGAAAATAATGTGTTTTAGATGTTCTCGTTTCGTTTTTGATTGTAAACGTTTGACGACTTGACACACTTCAGCTCAATAAAGTATCACTGTTTTCATCTGAGGACCTGCTTTAGACTAAAGAGTAGGGCTACCATTTATAGGATGATTTTTTACTAGTAATCGATACTTTAGTTACAGTAAGCATTTGCTGTCACGAGCTCTTGCTCCTCCTAAGAAACATGGATTCCAACAAATATTACAATATCACCATTGTAAATTTTGTATGAAATAGAAAATTTTATTTGTCAACGTTTTATTTTCCTTTAGGAAAGATTTTTGTTAATCACGTAAAAATAATCCTCAATCCTAGATCATTATAGTTTTAGATCTATCATTTTGTTTGTATTTTTGGACTATCCCAGTTTTATCTTCCCTTCACCGAATATACCTATTTGTTGCTATTTTGGTGCAGGAAGCATGGTGGTTTATTCATTGTTTCCCTGCACAGTGCTATGGTTAATATCCTCTGTCAAACGGTTTGCATCGACATTCACAATTCAATGGTATGTACTCCTCTAATTGCATAGCGCTGTGGACTATTATTGTCGAGTTATTTTGTTGGTTTTTGCTTATGGGTGAATGTGCTTATATTTTGCTAAAGTTCAGTGTACTACTGTTCTTACTTTCACATTTGCTTTTATTAGGTGCTATAATTTTGAAGTAACGTTCTTTTAGCTTTAAAAAGTATTTTGTTTTCTGTAAAGTCGGGTCAGTAAAATATTATGGAAAATGTTTGTAAGAAATATTTGATTTCATCTTTGCACGTAGCTGGCGTTTCTCACATAAAGCGTCATCACATCAAAAAGGAATAACATAGCTTAGTTTTATATCATCATCACAGTCCCAGGTTTATGTACCTAAAACACGATTGCTCAAATTAACGTATTTGATTTCTATCTGCATTTTCTATACTTATCTTGATTCGGTTGCATATGTTTCGATCGATTGCCAATTATTTGATGGTTAACCCCTTAAGAGGTTGCGCAGAAAGACTACACTTTATGGTTTGTGTATCCCGTGGCGGTCATGAAATAGGGCGTTGACACTTTCACTTCACGACCCATAAACGTTTTATGGGCTTTTGAACCGGCGGCGCATAAACTAAACAAAACAGATGTTCCCATGCAAGTTTTTTTTGCATTTGCAAGGTTTACAAAAGTTCATGCAAGTTTACAGAACTTTCAGATTTTAGGTACGTCAATTAAAAAAGTGTCTCTAAATTAGAAATTCTTCTAAGACGATAACATCTATGTGGATTCACACTTTGCACATATATTTTAAATCTTAATTTTTCTGAGCATTTTTGGCCTTGACACGAGTGGACAAAATTAATAAAGTAGATCTTTAATGATAATACTTTTACAGAAGACGATAATACTTTTACTCGTGTCCCTATGTTTTTGCTAGAATTTGCAATAAAAATTACGAAACCCATTAGTTAACTGCATTGACGTTTAATCACAAGGCAATTAATACCCTCAGTATCATTAAACTCCATGCTAGTTCCAATTTGCAGCCAATGCGAAAGCAACAATCAAACCAATGTTGGTAAATACACTAGTCTTCGGTTTATCGTTTACAAACTACCGACAAATCGCAGCGCAAAGTACATTTCGGCAAATAGAGTGGATTTTTGATAGGTAAATACGGAGTATAGTCGCTTGGCAGGCAAACGATGTCGCGCTATGTGACATGGCCGGATAAATATAGCTGGATAAATATAGCGCACTCACATGGCACACCGGGTGTTATGCGTGCGAACTTTCTGTTGGGATTCTCTCGGGATTAGGAAGTTGACCGCGTTGATGGGTTTTTGATGGTTGGTGCCGTCATGTTAAAAACTACGGTTTAAGTATATGATTTTCATTTTAGAATGGGATATATGGGATAGAAATGTTAAGTATGCCAATAATTGAATGTATTTAAATAGGATACAAGAAAAATTTTTTAGCTAAACTTAAAAAAATTCTAAATGTCATGAAGATAAATTGATAATACGTGGGGTTCCAATATACAGTGTAGAAAAAAAAAACTAAAATGACTTAAAGTGAAAATGAGAGTTAGAAAATGGATAGCGGTGTTAGCAGAAAATGGAATCTCGCTTTGCGGTTGCCAATCCATACGCAATAATTTCCCGATTTAGTTATAAAGCCTCATGCTTCATCAGTGCATGTTCCATAGTAGGTAAATGAGGTGTCTGAACCATAAGTAAGCAAGTATTTTCAACGGTTGCAGGATTTTAGCCATGATATAAAAATGCAGAATCTAATTGCATATTATATAATTTAAAAATTACTGCGGAAACATGCTCCAGACTCCCGCACTTTAGGTGTGTATCAGAGTTGTATGTATCATTAATCAATCTTCTTATCTTGTAATTCCTATGTAAATATTTTGATAGGGATCAAACTCATAAAAACCTTGACATAGAACTGTGTTTGCATTAGTAGGCGGGTTACCGAGATTCGGCGATAAAATATCATTAACGATGTGTAATAAAGTATGCGGTTATATATTTTGAAACCAAGGTACTTCAATCAACGAAAAATATGTCCAAAATTTCTATATCGCTGAAATTTTGTAAGATAAGATGTGGACTACGAAATCATAAGAAATACTTAATTCAAAAGTCGATTTAAGATTATTTTATCAGTTTTTCAGTATTTCCATGTTACTTTTTACTAGCAGTTCTTCACACAAAAAGCTCTTCATTGGCAAGTCTTGCAAGACTACCAGACAAGGTAGAGTATGAAGGAGGTTATGGCCAAGATCTAACAACAACTACGTGTAGCATGGTAACAAAAGAGACTGGCTGTAAAGTGCCTGAGTTTAATTTATTTAAACTAAAACGAAAACAAACATAAATCATGATGGTTTCTCAAACATCGTTGGTAGAAATGTGAATAATTTGCATCGGAGGTTTTAATATAGGTAGATACATACCTAAGAAAGGCGGTTAATGACAAATTCTAACAATAATTTATTCTAATACCAAAACTCGAGTAATAATAACAAGAATAAAAAGAAGGGAATTTACAGCCAGAAGGTCGAAACACTCGAATCTTCGCTGTGGGGAGCATTAGATCTGAAGTCCCAAGCTATCTCAGGCAAACGGTTTTATGAGCATAGTCAGTCCTGGGGCGTCCCGGCCCGCCCCGCTATCTGGGTCAAGGCAGTTTGTGCCGTAGGGTTGCACCAACGGCGAACTTTCGGGATATAGACGGAGCGGAATGTTTTCAGAGAGCTAGAGGTGCGATATTCAAAAATTATTTAAGAGTACATGAATGAACGCTATAATGCAGTGCCTATTATGGGTTTTGACTGCACTGCGCACTTTAACTAATGATTTGACTCGGTAATGTTTAAATCACAATTTCGCTTGCCATAATTCTGATATTTCTAATAAGTATTTTGCGGGCATATAGCTATTACGAGTTTTTTTTCGTGTAAGTGTGTTATTTTGGGGTGGTAAAAAGTTACGTCCATCTTAAGGATCCCATACTTATACCTAATAAAAACTGACAAACAATACTGCATAATTACTTTTGAATTTTAGAATTAAGTATTCAAATTTTCGTTATACTAATGTTTCCATTGTTTACCAGCCCTAGTCCTAAACTGGGGTGTACCGAGTACGTCACAGACTGAGGTTTGCAACAGTTCGTCTTCCCCTTACGCTGCAATTTTATATGTTACGTGAAGAGCAATGCTTCTGGGGACTGTGCTCAAAACTTAAAGAAAGTTATGAAAGTATTATATTTTCAGTTATTGCTACTTTGTGTGTTGCGGGATCGACGAACGACTCAATGAAAGGATTTGATCGCGTCAATTTGCCAACCCACAGAACCTACTTGATAAGTATGCTTATTTGCCTGCTGTACAGAGGGTCTCAGGTTAGATCCACTTCGATTTTGGCTTGCTTGTGATTTATCATTTCTAGATCTTGTGTGCTTATTGGTTGACTGGTTGTATGTCAATGTATCATACAGGTAATACTAGCTAGTGGATTGTGATTTTTACCTATAAGCAATTTTCTAGACAATAAAAAATAACAAGCACATCTGTGTGTCAAATACTCCATCTGAGATGGGGCCTTAATAGAAATGATTATCAAGGATTTGTCACTTGTCATCTAGAGAAGGTATTTTTAAACAGCCCACATAGTCAGACGGGCGTGGCAAGAATTTGGCACACGGAAGAACTCCTAAGATGTGAAGACACGTGTCTGTTAGAGAATTGAAAAACTAAATAATAGAGAGATGGAAGATCTTTGATGTGCCACCACTGTAACTAGTTAAATTATGACATTGATTGTAAAATCTCGAAGATTGATCTCTACCGAATGTTATTTCTTTATCTCTGTCCACGGAAATAAATTGCGTTGTAGTACCTATACCTAGTTCGTATTTGCTTCATTAGGATCATAATCTTTCGTGTGCCAAAAATGTAACATATACATAGAAAAGGCAGTTACAGTCAACCCAGGCCACCTAGGCACCGCATTGCAGGTGGCTCCTTGACTTTTACGAGCTCGCCAGATTTGACGCCAGAGTCGCCAGACCCGTCAAAGATATTAACATAAGCCCACCGGTCCTCCTTTTTACGATGACAAGGGATGGAAAAAACTGCTGACGTAACGCCTCTGAGCTATAAACTTAGTTATTGCCAAATATGGGATTATGAAGGGTTATATACTTGAATATAATTGACATGTCAGAAAAATTATAATAATGATGCATGAAAATAAGTGTGTAGTATTTCTTTGTCCTAGATATTGGACCATTTAAATGACATCTCTGTTTCGACTGCTTAAATCTATTTGTCTACTTGCCAATAAAAATAGACAATTTTCAACACCTTTTTTACAGTCATCAACCAGTGCCAATAAAGAGTAAAAGTAATTTTAGATTATGTCCCACGGAGGGCAACAACCCCACCCCGGTGGCATATAATAACAATTATTAATAAATAATGGAAAGTCTAACAGCCCCTGTTTTTTTACTAAAGATACTTATTTCTGAAAAAAAAGTTAACAGAAATCAACAACGCAACGTAAAACCTCGAAAATTAAATAGGAAGGACCGATTATCACAATCTTTAAATTACTGCAGCCGCACATCACAGTTATATCCTAGATCTAGAGGAATACACATACCTAGCCTAGGTGTTAGTAATCTTCTAATATTTACACTGAATATTAAAATAAGACAACAACATTAAAATGACTGTCATTAAGCGCCAAAAAAGGCAGGTGTGTTTGTAGGCGGAAGGCAGCGCTATAAAATAAAATTTTGCAAACTTGTGTACGTGACGAGGCCGTTACATGCCGAGATTATTGCTAAGGTGATGTTTTTGAATTTGGTAGGTACAAAATCATATTTTATGAACATATCGGTCCATTCCATAACAGTGAACAGCGAGTAAAAGGCGGCTGGCTTGACTTGGGAGGAAGCGAAGACCATTGCGCAAGATAGAAGGAGATCGAGGGAGACCGTTCGGGCCTTTTGTACCAGCGGGGTACCAAAGGATTAGGGCAGGGCATATAAATAATTTAAAAAGAACTGTAACCAGAACTCGACTATAATATAAGTAGACAAAAACTGGCTGAACAGTTTTTAAGTTCTTGGCCAAATATTTGCCTAACTAAAGAGCGTTTTACCTGTTTATGCAGTCGGGCTAACGAACGACAATGACATCATCTATGCAAAGTGGCTTCCCTTCTGGATTATCGTCTAGACAAATAAAATTAGCATGCCTTTGGGCAGATATTGACTACGAGGCAACACGCTTTTATGGCAAAGATAGGTATATCAAAATTCATAAAAGCCAAGAAATGATGAGAAATGATATGAGCCAAGAATGATGAAAGCCAAGAACTGTATAACTACTGCTGAACATCGTTATATATGCGGATGATATAGCAGTATATGTGACAGATAAGTTAAGCGATAACATTGAGCTTTATACATAGAAAATCACACGCGCATAAACAAGATACAAAAATATGCCATTAACAAAGCACAATGACATTCCTCAATCAATGGTTTAGCAAGTCAATCAGTAAAAGAACGCTCGAATAAACTTCCACAAAGTTCAAGAATTGCAAGTAGGCGAGAAAGCATTCATTGGAAAACTTATCAACATTGATTGAGAACCATTAGCGCGTCAATTTTAAAATCAGAAGAGAGATCGTGATTAGATTTCTGATAAAGAAAACGAATATCCGCTGAAATACAGTTAATCGACAAACTAACTACTTCGAGTAAATTAAATGGAATAGCTATAAAAAAGAAGAAAATGTAGGGCAGACGTCCGCAAAGTGGTCGCAAGATAAGAAAGTTCGATCTAGTCGAAGATGGGTCACGAACGCCTTCGGCAAATAAAAATGAAGGGGACTTCTGGGACCCACTCGCTCAACTCAATTGACCCAAACGCGTCGCAACAACAAACTTCCCGGTTACATACTGGGTGTAAGGGCAGCTTCCCGCAAATAATAGGGGTTGCTCAGTCATCGAAACTGAACATCTTGCAACTGGAAATTGTTTCAGAAAAAAAAACAAAAAAAGTGTATGAGGTAGCTAATCAAAAAAAAGCTAATCCTTTCTTCATTTATAAAAAAACCTTTGTGAAAGTTGTTTAGTTTTGTTGACCGAGCAACCTTTATCAGTTTGCAGGAAGCTGCGCTTACTCTTCGTATGAATTTTGCTTCAAGCTATCGACACATAAAACGAGTTGTTGTATTTAGTTGCGGAGAAAATTAATGAGATTTCCAAAACATACCTTCGCACTCACACGGAATCGGAACGCAACCGTCGTATGAGACTTAAAAGTTGTACTACCAAATTGATTGTGATAGGCATAGAGAGGTATCTTCAGCTTCTGAAAAAGCCGATTCTATCTAATTCAAGCCAATGGAAAACCACATTTTCTGTAAGTAGTAGAGTACCCAGGGGCTTGGAAAAGAAATTAGATGAGCAAAAGAAATTTTTATAAGCCCCTTGAGACTTAAGTAGAAGGGGGTTTTGGATTAATTTTAGATTTGTAATCAAGTGTAGCTAAGAAAATTACAAAATTGTTCTGTGATAATACGAAGTAAATATTAAGTCGGTGTAATCATCTTAAAATTATTCGAAGCGAATCGCATTTTTAAATATAAATGAAGCTATTCATCTCCCAACGACCGTATAAACATGGTGAACTATGCATAAAGCTGTCAAATTAATCGGTCCTAAAATTGTACAGAATATTATACATCCGTAGGCGTGTCCACAACTCCAGTAGTCACGTGCGTGTTGGCAAGGCGGTGTTAAGGTTCAAAACAAAACAAGATTTTATTAATAATATGAGAAATAATCGTGAGTGGACGCTTGGGGACAGCTGACATGGCAAGCTTCCAAGGAAGAGTACGGAGCCAATTCGCCAACGTAATACGGTGACGTGGGAAGTGGGCAACTATCGGAACTCTCTGTCACTCTTGAGAGTCTTCGAGTCTTCCTAGACGTCAACGCCACTTGTCACTTCTACAGGTGTATTTTTACGATAGATTTTTACTGAAACGAACGGAGATGGTGCGGAATTTGTCGAAATTGGTTTCATAAAAATCGTATTGCATTTTTTTATAATAATGGAAGCTAGAATGTCTACAATCGATATCGTTTACTTCACGAGTTAACTATGATGTGACAGTCAGTGCCATGGCATTGCGGTCACATAGTTGCCCCGCTTCTTGAAATAGAAACGATCAAGTATAGGAATTTATGGAACTTCCTCGATGGTAACGGCTGGTGTCATGGCTGTTGTTATGCCACAGAATCTTGCAGTTTTCTTTTAATATAATTTATGGAAAAACAAAGTTTCGATGGTATAAAGTATAAATACCTAAGCCAAGAAGGTGTTGTTTATACTTATAGGAACCTAAATATTTTCTTATTTCTGTTTTAGGATAACAAAGTGTATCCTTGTACTGTCGAAGGCACGCAGAATATTTACTCGCAAGTTGAGTATTATCTTAAATCACAGTTCGGAACTACATAAGCCTGAACTTTCAAACTAGATATCAATCGTTTGAAAAGCGAACTCGAACGCGAACGCAATTTATCAACGCTTCGGAATCCATTCACACATTTCCAAGGCTCGAGAAGGTCGTAGTAGAACGGCACCTGCAAACCGCACGAGTGGAGGGTTGGCGGGTTGCTGGCAATCGATACGACTCCGCCCGTTGACCTATTTCCGTAGATTAGAAAAGGAGGCCCGTTCCTGATGCCCCTACGCTACGTTGTCTCGACTCCTTAGACCGACTCGCGGAATGTCAAGTGTAAGCAGCTAAGCATGCGTAAACGATGTTTGCGCTCTTTCAGGCGTACATCAAGTGAGAAGGGGCTTGCCAACCATCAAGAAGCAAAGGGTGTCAAAATCAGATGGATTAGTTACAGCAGGAATGCGGCTGTTTGCGCCTTTAATTTAAATTACACTAATTTCCCAGAGCGTAGCGTAGCTGTCGCGAAGCTGCCAACGACGTAGTAAGGCCTACGCTTTGGCCCACACCGGAAATTGTTGTAAATCAATTAAAGTCAGCTGTTTACCATACATAGGTTATATCCTGAAGCAAGGGCCACGTTTCACAACAAAGCTCCATTAATAAAGCTTTTGAACATGAATCGCTGTACCGAAACAGATCGTTGACTTGTTCACCCCGATGGCACACTTGGCACACCGTCTGTCAGATTGCCAAAAGCATTGTTCTTGGTTCAGTTCCCAGACAGGACAATGCCTTTGTCTATCTAAATTTTACGATATTTCTACATTCACTTGCACGAGTGAGTGGTAAATATTTGTCTGAATAAAGGGGAAAACCGTTCAGTGTTCGGAAAATGCAACAGCTTCTCGGAGTTGCAATATTTAAATTCTAGTCCGCTGTCTTGTATAAAGTGTAGTGCAAAATGCACCTCCCGCTCTCTGAGGACTATTCGCAGTATTCTTTGCAGAAGAAACAAAACGTTAAAATTTTGCATGTAACGCTTGTGAACGATTCCACGTTGAACCCTCTACAATAAAGGACACTTAGAAATTGTCTTTTATCTGCTTCCAATATAAATGGTCATTCAACCTTTCTGTTAAAGATGCTGTTTCATTTGTGAAAGGATTGAGGTATCTTTTTTCGCGAACCTTTGATCGGGCCATCATGTAAAGGGTACTGATTTTTTGCAGAACTAAGCTAAGTTTATCGATTACTCGAAACCGTATTCCCATCTATCACTAGTTAAACGGATGGCCGAAAATGGAGGAATCAGTGGGCCAAACAAAAGCGTAAATGGGCACGTGTGGGCGCTTACATTCTGCCCTGTCCAAACCTGCCACCGTAGGTCGTTCCAGGCATTCTCCCCAGGCCACCCTTTATTTTTAGAGCAAATTGTTCGACCGTCTTACCCATCTGTTTGATGATTTAAGGCTACATAGCAACTTTCGAAACATACCGTGCCGAAGAAGCTTATTTTTGGGTGGTTTCGATTTTAACCCAGTAAATGTTTTCATGTGTCATTCCAATTTCCAAAACGCGTGACTCCATTTTAAGCAGACATCGAACGGTTTGAGACCCGAAACTAATAGACAAGTTCACGACCCCATGAGCTAGCAAAATCAAGGCTGAACACGCTATTCCGCAATGAACGCTTTCCGCACCAGACCAGAGCACCACCGCAGAGTACTTACATGTCTACTCAACTGACTGCACATGTGTAATTGTCGGGCTAGTCCTCGCCTGCCTCACAACAGTTCATTCGCGCAGCTGTTAAGCAGCAATTTTAGGCAGGCAATTCAGCTAGTGAAAAAGTGGTCATCATCGCTTGTTTTATTGACATCTTTAAGACTGGTGATGTTATTGTTTGGCTTTCAGCAAAGGCTTTCAGGAATTTTTTGATACTTTTTTCTACAGACACCAAGTCGTAGGTCTGGGAGAAAACGGGGACTGGTATATAAATTCCACAACATAACATGAATTCCCGTTAGAACCGCAGTGAGAATACACAACCTACAGCATTGCGAACAAAGTTACTATTCACTAAGATATCCAGCAAGTAATGTTAATAATGAATGAAATAAACTTAGGGCTATAAAGATAAGCCGGTATTTGCCGGGAAGGCGCAAGACTCATCCCTAAAATACGATCGAGGCATAAATATTTCGAAGCAATGCTGAGCGGAGAAATGTTGGGCTTTGTATCCAGATTGCATTCCAATATATAATTCACACAGCTGTCAGGAGCGACCATAAATAGCAGTATTCCGCTTGTGAAAGGTCAGATTCAGGCCCGGCCCGGGGACTTGTCCAAATACGGCTCTGTATAAATATTTCGGCCCATTTTCCATTTCAGCGCATGTCGGGGCTCCGCAAATAGTTTAAAGTTTAATAGGTCACAGTAGGGGGAGGCGGGTTTTATCGCGACATGACTTTTGTTTCAAGATAGGTATTGCTATCAGATATTCTGGGAGCGTCTGGCCCCGTTCTGGTCTAGTTTTGATACTATTCGCGGTTATCTGAAGGCGGCTGTTCTACACTTTGACCTTTGTGTAACCCATCTCGACTGACGGATGTTAGATATTCTGGTGAACACTCTCTTTCTTGGAGGCTTCACATTTGTAAAGGTCGGAGAGTAGTGTGGGACTTTGGCAGATTAAAATTGTAATTGAAAATATCAGTAGGGATTAGGTATTTATTTAGTTTGATATTAATTTACTACAGCAAGAGAAGTTTTTAACGATGTTACTATAGGTTATGTTTATTCAAAGTAGTGCGGTAGATAGTAGATACCTGAAATAGGCTGTCAATTGACAGTTGGGTAATTACCCAACTCCAGATTTTTGCTTGCTCAGCTTAGCTTCGACGAATAGTCGTATTTTTGAAGTGGTTAAAGCCTGATGTTAGAGCAAAAAAGTCCACAGAATTTTAGTTTAAGCTTACCTAAATAGATACAATGTTTGCGCACCGCAGTTTTTCGAATTTTTCCATGGTCGCAAGTTACCTACCTAAACTTTCCTTACATTTCTTTCGTGTAAGAAACATGGAAAGGAAATATACGCCGACCGGGGGACTCATTTATATGGTTGTTGGCTTAACGAAAAAGGCGTTCCACTAACAATGCACTGGCACCGCAGGTGGCACACCAGTAAATAAAGACCGCCGCAAACGGGGCCGGATCACGCGATGGCGGCTTTTAAATAATAATTAATGCCATAATGGCGACGGAATTTTTCATAATTATACGATACGTGAAGAAAACTCGTCGCCCCTTGCACATGGTTAATACGGCAGTTTACTGTAGGTATTATAATAGGTATACAGAATGTATGGAAAACTTTTTTTAAGAACACGTCATGCTTACTCAAGAAAATGATTATCGTTTGGAATGAATATTTTATTGACACCATTTTTAGCTAATTTATTTTTCTGAAATATGGTGATGGTTTGGACTGAAATGTTCAACCCAAATTTTATATTTTCATCGCTTTTAATATAGCATAGAGCAATAAGTCTATACGATTGTACCGTTAATGTAAACGTGGCATATAAATATAAGTACGATACTCATATCAGCATATAAAAACCTTACCTATTAATTCGTGCTGTCCGACAAAATGGCATGGTGGAAATATAAGAAAAGGAATGCTAAGCTATGACGTCACGATAGGACCAAATCGATTCACTTTAGCGCAGAACTCGTGTTTTTGCTGATTTTACAGTCCGTCTTGGAAGTAGCTAAGCTAGTACGTTCTATGTTTTTATAGCTCCCAATGACACAATTAGGTATATTTTTAATCTAGAACCTTAATTTCGGCTCTTTCATACAATTTCCTTGTAGTTGTCTGGGGTATATTGTAAGAAAAGGAATGCTAATGTGACGTCACGAAAGGGCCAGATCGATTCTCCTTTGTATAGAACGCTTGTTATTGCTGTGTTTGCTTACACATAGAGATGTTCTATTTGCAAGTCAATTTGATCGATGAGTGAGCATATTCTCAACTATAAATAGTGCGAAAATGCGAATCATCCTGAAATGATGGCCAGATATACTGGAAATAAGATTTCTTACTTTTTTTTCTTAGAAGCATCGTGTTCAGATCTACAAATAATTCATAAATATATACCTATTTCTTCTTTGCGATACATACAGAATACTACAGACAGAACATCAACGGACTGTTAAAAACTAATTTAGGTTTGTTGTATTACCTAAGGTTTAATTTCATTCGTAGACGACTATTTCAGTAAAGTGTAATGGTGTTTTCCGAAAATAAGAAAATAATCCGTTTCTAACAGAACATCGATTACTACCGTAAATTATTTGTTTTCCTTATTTAAGTTTTGAATGAATAATAGAAGACAGACTAAAGATGGACTACTTAATAATACTGGTAATGTTTAGTCACATTTAAAATGATTCATTTTGATTCATCATCATAACCTGTATTTTTTGGCATCCTACATAAATATTTAATAGGTGAAGAAAATGACATAAAAATAAGACAAAAAATGTTTCTAGGATTTATCGAATAGATAAAAAATACCTAGTTAATAAAATTTATAGCTTAATTACCATGTATGAAGTGCCTTACATTTCTTTAATAAACTATGAAGCAAGAACGTGATAATAATAACTTAATTAAATCAATATTATTCTTATTGTAAATGCAGTAAAGTAGTAAGGAAATAATAAATCCTAGATGTGAATTAATTGTTTTGTTGAATATTGATACAATAAATTATTTCCCAGATAAAATTAACTACCGTGCCATTATAGGTACGCTTTAACAAATCTAAGTATGTTATAAAATCACTTGGACTACCGATGAGGGATAAAAACTGTGCCGATAAAACATATTGTTCATTCTGTCACAAGTATTATTCGGCGTTTTTCATCAGTATCCTGTCAAACTTTAAATCTCACCGCCAAATTCTTCAAATAACTAGGAGTCCGTCCGAGTCCCTGCTCATAAAATATAATGTGACAATTTATTACTGATCGATAGCTTAAACTAGGTATGTAGGTACTGGTATTTCGAATCAATCGAGATGAGAACAGTATGAATCATTCTAAAAAAAACTGAACACAATGACCCGCAACCTGTTAATCGAAAATTACTCATCATAGCGCGAACAAATAGACAAGACAAAAAGAAACCAAAGCAAAAACACGGCTGTACGCATGCGCGAGACTTTTCAAGGACGTCTCAGTCAAATTACATAATGATGAGCAGTTTATGGAGTCACAGCACGGAAGCTATGAAAGCACCATGGAATGGGTGGAAGACTAAGGAAGTCTACAAAAAATAATTTAAAGAGGAAATATTTAGACTGTAGGTACCGGTTCTATTGACCATTGTAAAGCTAGGTAAATTCTAAAACAAAAAAGTATATAGGTACTAAATAGTAATATTCAAATTGTGGAATAATACAAGTACCTATACTTAGTACAATAATTCCTACGGAAAACTTATTTATGCCGCGTCGAGAACCGTGTACCGATTCTTTTAAAAACTCTTATAATTCTCTCTCATAGGTACAGAATTTTTTTCGAATTAACATAAAAGAAAAAAGTCTATGTATGTTTTTGCCTGTCAAAAAAATAAATGATGATATTATCATAGTATTTTAAAAAACTCCCACATTTACGTAATTCCAACATTAAAAATATTGATTTGAGGTAGTCAATCAGCTGACTTGAAAAGTGATCGGTGATGGAAAATCAAGGATTTTCATGCATTAAAAACAATCTGGCGCATAGCATACCTATCAGTATCTCACAACCAAGTAACCGCATAGCTTATTTTGCGTCACGAACAATACGATTGGAATAATTAGTATGACAATTAGATAGATACCTTAATTTGTCAACAAAGGGTCAAGAAACCTGCTGTGGTTTATCTAACCTGTCATTTATGTAGCAATTAAGATATTATCACATACTCAACACAATAAAACATTTATTAAAAATTAAAAAACTACCCAATTCAGCTTTTACAAATAAGGTACGTTTTTTCGAGATAACTATCGAATTGAAATAATTATCACGAAGCATCTAACGAGACCTCGTTAGTTAAAATACACGAAAACATAATCCCCCTGAGGCAGTTCGGTAAAAAAAAAAACAATAAAAGGCTTCGCAATATCGGGTAAAAACATCATTTGCCCGAAACACAACAGATAAAATATTCAACATCATTGAACGGCCATTCATTACGCTAAGTAGTGTGAATAAACAGCTGACGAGTTTCACTTCAATTAATTTACTACTTCACTGCGTAGATAGTAAAACATTATGGCGTTCAAGCGCTCCAATCTTCTAGAAGGGTTGAAATAAGTAATTCTTTACAACGTCTTTATGTCCGTAAGTTACGAGCCGCAAGTAGCGCTTGCATTGCAAACTACCCTCGTATTATTTATATAGCTTCTGTCTTAAGTGCGCTATCAAACTGTCTGACACTGATATACGAAGGGGATATCTCTGCACTGACTGTGTCTGAACTGCATATTCTATTCCAAAATCTTCGAAAGAACTAGACGACGTTTTACAGCAGATTGCATTTTCTAATACTGTATAAAGCTTTTATACTTATTGATATTTTTTTAAACTGCATGCCTGATATTATGTTCTGTAGAAAGTATACCCGTTAAATATGGATTAATGAACTTAGAATGAGTCTTCCCGTGTTAATGAATTATCCGTCATATTCTTTTGCTCGTAAACGAATCCATTTCATCGAAATTAATTTTGTTGACGTATTTGGATAAAATCTAACTAACTCGCAGTAAGAATTATGCTAATTGAAATTTCGACTATCCAAAACGAACAGCAGAGGGCTGCATCAATCACTATCATTTAATGAAAATAAAAAGAAAACTCACACAGAGCACAGGTACAATGCTTTACGAAAGCATAGTTCTACAAAGGTCTACGTAACAGCATAAATCGACAACGTTTGCTATAAAGTGGTCGAAATGGCCAGCGATTACGAAGGCACTTGAACTACAGGCTTCATCGATAACTAGGTCATGGTCCATATACATCGCCCCTTGCAAGCGGGTCACCGGGGAGCCTCTCTCTACCAAGCAGCAACGGATGCAGTATTACAGTAATCTCATTATAAGTTAGGGAACTCAATTTACAACAAGTAGGCGGTGTGTTTGTACCACCACAGAGTAAGTAGCTTCCGCCGAGTGTAGCCTCAAATAAGGTTTCAATATGGTTTCAATTAAAAGCGTGTTAGTAAAACAGGAAAAAACTTCTTCTCCATAAAAATTAGGTACTTACACTTATATAAACTGTCACAAAAAATTAAATGTTTATAAACTCTAGTATCTCATCACTTTTTTTTACTATCATCGAGCTCTGGTATCTAGTAATATGTTTACCATTAAATCTTATTGGGGGTGACATGCATTGAAAAAACCAAAATACAAAAGATTTTAAATACATGCGTTAAGTGCTCCTCCAATTAATGTTGTACCGGTAATTTTATCATATAAAATAAAAACTACATCTCCAAAGAGTCCGAAGACACAGACAAGGGGTTAACATAGACATCTCGTTACGGTCAGGGTTACAAATGGTTGCATTACTTTCAGACAAACGGAATGCATTTTCTATTCTGAAACTTAAGGCGCTTCGTATGCCTTTTCCCTGACTTCCTTTATAACCCGGATCGGAAAATTGCGAACGCTACCGGTCTTCTAAGGTTACTCGGGAAAAGCTCCACAAAGCCCTTCCTACGGTAACGACGTCAAAAGTCTTTGATATCAGTCGTATACATATAAGTCAGCATCGTTAGTAAGCTGTACAAGAGCGCATAGTTGCATGCCTTTATCAAGATAAATTATTTCTGTATTCTTTTCAATTCAATATTCGTTGCGTAGGTTTAATAGTATAAAATTATTTTACATTTATCGTATAAAAAATATTTGATATGAGTACCTAATTTTCTCTGAGTTGATTGAGTTAAGAAGTACCGAAAGATTGAATTAAAATACACTTATTAGAATTTTATTATATTAACTTGTTATAATTTACCATTTAATGGTTATTATTTCATTATTACGTGAAACAAACAAATTCAAAAGGTCCTAAATGAAACGTGATTTTAAATTTCCTCAAACTACCACAAATATATTCGTGCATCAACATAGGTGTAAACAGGTACGGATGCTGATCTTAATTAATTGAATAGCGTCACTTCCAAAACCTGATTGCAACCTATCTACATAGGTGTATACAGGAACGGATGGTGATCTTAATAAATTGTGTCGCTTCTCAAACCGGGGTGTAACATCCGTGTAACACCTGAATCACCCGTAACGACCGACAGCGCTATCTGGGGGCTTAACCCGTCATTTTTCATTGCAAGTAGCCATAAAAGCTACTAAAAAGGGGTAAAGTTTTTGACACTTTAATGTAAATAATATTAGTAAAGATTCGTTTATGTATTTTATGTTGCTTCTCTTCAAACAAATTACACTAAATTGATCTGCTTTCGTCAAATCAGTCAAATGGATTCTGAAGGATTCTGCAAAAGATTAATTAGTTGAGAAATTCATTGAATATTCAACAAAAAGACTAGTGACCGATCTATCCAAAACACTGCACTAATCTTAATAGCACAGCTAAACAGTTAGGTGTCCATAACTTTCACACACATACCTATACATACCTACCTATTTAATATTGTGACCAACGCGAAGTATTTAATAAATAAGTGACGATTTTAAAAAATAAGTGGCGCCTAAAGGTTTTTAGGTCAATCCGATCGTTAGGGGTCAAAGTTTAAAACAGTTTTTGTTGTACGGGTCATAAACTGAAGCTGAAAAGGTTTGACAATTCCTACTGTAATTCCAGTTATATACCTACCTACTCAAATAAAAGGACGTATGTATGCATAAAGCCAGTAGCATAGGGAAATTCATTAGGTAGGTACTATCTACGAAGAAAAGGTACTAAAGGTACATCTGTTTCATAATTCCCGAATTTTCGTGCCGTGCATATTATATTCAGATCAGGGCTGAAATCCCCAGGGCTCGTTTGACCGTTCGAAAGGGCGTATCAGTACGGCATTACTCATTTATGATGAAACACCCTTAATGTAGGCTTGACGTCATATTTACGTGAGCCTGCAGGCCCAGTTGAGCTACGTTATTTTATTGAGCTTTAAGCGTTTGTCCACTTTAAAATAAATGTGTTCTATTTTAAACTGTTTATGTAAAAACATACAACTTAGGATTAAAGGGTTGGTTTTATCATTAATTTAAGCACGTTTCAAGTGAAGAACGTTTTAACACAGAGTAGGTTCGCTCGATCAACATTGCAGGGGTGGAACGTTGACCTGTTCTCTCTATTCGTCCTTCACAAAAGATTGCGCATTTAGATAAGTTCAATTTCATTCAATATTTTGGCTCTGGTGTAGGTTCTTTCTTACACATGAACATAGAGCTAGAGTGATGAGTTAACAAATGGTGAATGCTAAATGGAGTAACTACGTACGTGTATTTTAAGCTAATAATGCGGTTGTGATACTATTAACTGACAAAAGATGGATACTGACCAGTATTCGTCCGGTGGTGGTTTGGCCGGATATGAGCTCGCCGGCCCAGTCCTTTGCCTCGGTCATGAAGGTGCCCTCGAACTCCTGTTTGTTCTGGCGGGCCGCCTTCTGCTCCTTCTGCTTGGGATCGTTCGGAGCCAGCTCCGGCTCCTTGCGGCAGCAGAGGTACGAGAACCCGCGCCATACCAGCACCACGAAAAGCCCGCAGATGAACGTGCATATCGATGACAGGAGGAAGCACCACCATTTTCGGACACTGAGGCAGTCATCTTCAGGGGGTCCCACGGTAGTCGAGGAAGAGTCCTCGGACGAAGCCATTCCCCGAGGGCGCGAGGCATCCAGTCAGGCGTGCAGCCGCCATGCACGTGCTATGCGCGCGCTCGCACGCTGTCCCGCGCGCGACTGCCGGCAGCCCCGCCCCGCGCCGCGCCCGCTCCCCGCGCCGCCCGCGCCCCCGCTCCCCGCGCCGCCGCCGCTCGATGCCGCGCGATCGATCCGCGCACGCGTACACACACTACCGCGCGCCCGACACCCACATGCTCGCTCTGCTTCTCTTCTCTTCTGCTCCGTCAGACAGCAGCAGCCGACCCTCGCCTCGCCGCGCTCTCAGCTCAACGATCCCTTGTCCCGCCGACGTCACACAGACTGTCCCATCGCTCTCGACTCTGATTTATGACAATATTTTATGACTGCGGACGTTTTGAGGATTTTTATTGCGGCCATAACACGATCAATTTACCATTAAATGTCCGGAAGGCTTCACCGTATCCCATGTTTTTGTGCATCTATTCGAACTCACGATTACGTCACGAATTAAAGTAGAAGCAATACCAGGGAATGCGGAGTTTCAGAAGGTCAACGAATTCCGAATGGTTCCCGATAAGCGTAGCGCTACGCTACGCCGCCCTTATGACTGCGTCAACAAGCGCTACGAAGTTCGTAGATGTGCTACGGGCGCGCTACGATTGGTCGGACGCGAACGCAAGCAACCATACGCGGCTACGTTTTTGTAATAATTTGTCTTTCTTTGTGTAATGTACAGTTTTTGCGGCCCGTTAGAAAATGATTCGGGCTCTAGGTAAAGAAGAACATAGTGTACTATTTTACACTTACACGTAGCGATGGGTGACCTAATTTACAATCCGATGTAACCTAGACACAGATAATCTATTATGTAATGGAATTAGGCAACAGGAATACCAATAGATATGTTGATATAATACATGTCCATAAAAAGCGAATGAATCAGAATGACTTGTTTCAATGTGTCTTGCTTTGTTTTCTTAAAACATTTTATTACATTATGCTTATTATAAAAATTGGTTTTTATTCAAGTCCGAATAGTGCTAAAAATATCTACTTAGACGTTATATTTATAAGCTAAGTTTTTAAGCTAAGCTGTAGAGTCGTAGCTCAATTACTACGGCGTAGCACGTAGCAATAAATAATTTGTAACGTAATAAATACGACTTACATTGAATAGCTTATAAATAAGAAGGGTTATTAACGACATCTTATTAAGTATTGTTTGTTTTAAAAACGGTAAAAAACAGCACGTCCCCTAAAGATACCTACTTATTTTCAGTTGTAGTTAGAGAAAACGTTTAGCTTACGCTTACTTACTCATATTTAAGTGCTTTTTGTACTTGTTAAAAGATATTCGAGCATATTCGATGTGGGAGAAAAGACACATAATGAAAAGATATCATCTGTTAAATAGAAGTATAGAACAAAATAAATCATTTTGTGTTACTATCTTATAAGAATATGGATTACTCTGAAATGTTTGTCTTTCCACTCATACTTAAAAATTGTTCAGATTCATAATCATTTGGTTCAGTCCATGGTACAGCCTATATTAAGGAGAGCCATCTACGACGATAATTTTGAAATATTTCATTTACTTATGCCGCCATCTTGTAGAATAATTGGATACTTGTAGGTTTCCGAACTGCTTCTATTCCACAGTTCTATTCCCATGGTATTGGTACAAATTAGATAGGTAGGCGGAGGGTGGCGCGATGTGGTATTGCTAGATAATGCCATGCTACGTTTTATTGAATAAGAAATACGAATTTTGGTTTAGTACCATGAAAAAAAAAACATGTATATAGGACACAACAGAATTTTGAAAGATGCGTATTTGTTGATTTTGTTTTATGATAATACGCGATATTTCTTAATGTGGCCGGAAGTAGTAGAATAAGCCGCCAGCATAATTTGGGAATTTCGATGTATCGCTTATGGTTTCGATCTTAGAGCAACACGGCCTG
Organism: Scrobipalpa atriplicella; assembly: GCA_029255725.1. Taxonomy (NCBI): domain Eukaryota; kingdom Metazoa; phylum Arthropoda; class Insecta; order Lepidoptera; family Gelechiidae; genus Scrobipalpa; species Scrobipalpa atriplicella. The sequence goes on from JARACY010000355.1 coordinate 68,467, forward strand.
CGGAAGGCCGTGTTGCTCTAAGGTTTCGATCACGCAAGTTTTGGCTTTTAACTTGGACTGGAAATGGTAGAACCTTTGCCGTAATTAATCAATAAAAACGCGGTATTTTAACTCTTTACCCTTCATCGTTTCCCTTAGAGCATTAACCCTAAAATATTTACGGTGTCGTTTTGAAACTTTTTCACGTGTGTGTATACCGCTATTAAACTCTTTACTCCGGCGAAACTGCCTCCGTGGTGTAGTGGTCTGAGCCATGGGGCTCACGACCCGGAAGTCTCGGGTTCGATTCCCGGCAGTGGACAACGAGTTTATGTTATTGTTTCTGTTTTGGTTAGGACACTGCAGGCTGATGACCTGATTGTCCGAAAAGTAAGATGATTCATGCTACCGGATGGGCATGAAAAAATAGTCAGTCCTACGCTTGATTTATCTCTGATCGTATCAGTCAATCTGTCCCATCAATCAGAATAAGAAGAGTGCACAATACATAATGTATTGCTCAAACACTTGGGCACTAAAATCTAGACAAAAATTGGTTGGAAGGACTATTATTACTTTGCCACAGAAATCCTAGATACAGCTGAAAGCAAGCCGCCTAACCAGCAACTTCAGCGAGCTTGGAGGTCGCAGGTTTAATCCTACCCGCGAATATTTTTTATTTATTACTTTTCATATTTTACATTTATAGTCTACTTGACGACTCGCATAGCCTAGCAGGTAGTGTGTGTAGCCCGCTATGCAGAGGGTTGCGGGTTCGATTCCCTGCCGGGCAGACATTTAAATGATGAATTTAAATGTCTGTTTCTGGGTCTGGGACTATGAGTGTAATCGTGTTTTTTAAGAAAAGAATTATTATAAGCACTATGAGATTTTATTTTAAGAAAAGAAATATTAAAATATTATAAGCACTATGAGTGCAAAAATCCTCAAAAATTATGTTTTCTTTTAATAGTTAATTTGAGTAAAATATTAAGTTGGTGGAATTTTTGTATTATTTTAAATAGTTTTTATTGACTGGACTCTAGTCTATTCTAGTGATTTTTATAAGAGTTAGTAAAAACAATGTTAATCAGAATACAAAAATACAACCTGATTTCCTTATATTATTTTTAATGTCTAACAAACATGACCATTTTGTTAAATTCTTAATCAACATTTTGCCGTTCTTGTTCGTAGATTTTGCCTTAAATATTTAAGAAATGCAAATTAAACTTAGTTTATTTTTTCTTTGACTGTGTCATAAAGAAAAATAATAATAAAATAAAATAAACTGACTGACCTTATAATATTCTTAAATCTATTGACTGGATTACACACAGCTGTGGGAAGAAACTTTATTTGCCAGGGACATTTTCTCCAATCCATTTGAGGTAAGGTGGGTTGCCGTTCTTGATGGGTAAGGAAATGACTTCACAGACCTCGTAGGGGTGGTGAGAGCGAACATATTCTGTCAGCTTGTCCACTTCAGATGTACGAGTTTTGATCATGAGGAGCAGCTGAAATAAAATAAATTGTTAATACTCTGGATTCAGAAAATGAAAATAGAAAATGTTGGCTGCCAGAATCATCTCCCTAGCCTCTTCCCGTATTTCACGGGGTTGGCTACCTTATCTAGGAAATTTGAACAAGAATACTGGTTTTTACACAGAGCGACTGCCATCTGACCTCCACAAACTAAAAGGGAAACCAGAACCAATCTTAGATTAGGCTTTTGCCAGGTAAGTGGCCAACCCAGCTGTCAGAGTTTTCAAGTTGCCAATGCTTAGCAATGCCAGAATACCTCTTTTTATTAACCATTAATTTCATTAAATAATATTTTATTTACACTCCAAAGATTTAAAATCAAATAATAATAATAACTAATAGGTAATACATTTGAATCTTACAAATCTTTAATAGTAACTTTCTAGACATGTAATTACCTCTTTGTCCTCATTGATTTCTCCTTTCCACATGTAAACAGATGTAAGTTCCGGTATGATATTGACACACGCTGCTAATTTCTCCTTCACGAGGCCGTGAGCAAGGTTCCTACCAACCTCAATGTCCGGCACTGTCACATATGCAACGGAGTATTTATCTGAAAACATAAGTTATAGGTACTCATAATTCTGGCTAATGAGTAATTTTAAGAATGAGAGTCAAATTGTACACTTAATAAAGTTGAAAAGTTACATTTTAGGAAAGAGTAAAAGAAAATAAAATAAAAAGTAAAGAGTAAGTCGAACTGTTTTTTTGACACCTGCGAAAATTGGTTCGCCAGCCAGGCTTCATTTTCTATACATTTTTTTCGGATTTTCAAAAATTCATATCTCTGCTTCTACTTATTTTCGCAAGAGTGGTGTCGTTTGAAAGAGGGGACCATCCTCTACAAACTGTAAACATTCGCAACTCGAAATACTAAAGCCAACCCATAATTCTAGGTATCAGAATGCCAGAACCTCTCTGTATCACTAAACTAGGTGCGCTTTATAGGTCTACACTTATAGTCTCCACTTAAAATGCACCAGAACCTGACTTCTAGCAAAACCGTTTTAGGCATAGTTTTTGTATGATTCCGACCCAACAGATACCTGAATTATGATTATCTGAATAAGGAATGGAAAACGGGTTCCAAGAATTGTTCGTCGAGAATATTTGGGATGCCGAACCGGCTGGATTTCAATAAAAATATAGATACGTAAGTAAGCAAACACTTTCTTACCAGCATCAACACTTCCAGACGTATTATCAGACATGTTGGCGTATGTTACGGCGAAAGAGGGTCTCATAACAGTCAAATAAAGAGTTAACAGCGATTTCTTAGCAAAAGAAACAAGCATTTTACGAGAAAATTCAAGAAACGAAATTGTGTTTACAAGTTCACTCCACCTGTCAGCTGTCATGTCACTGTCAGCTGTCTGGGTTACCATTTGCAATTTTGGAGTTCCCCAATCTGTTATTTTTTATTCATCATCCATCACCATCACATCATGCTGTGACTGGTGATGGATGCATGATGCATCATGTATTCATCACCACAGCATGCAAGCCCAAAAAAAACACTAGATCAGTTTTTTCTTGCACTTTTTTAATTTACAATGCACAATACTGGGTTTTTTATTCAGCAAATTCTTATCTGAGAGCTAGAAAATTCTATCGCTTTTATTATGAGGGTAAATAATATTTGCTTTAAGAAGTCCATAAACCCTACTCTATGGTGGGTCATTTTATAACCTGGCCAACCTATATTTTTTAATTTTATTATTATTATATAAACTTGGTTATTGATTATTTCCTCAAAATACAGTACTACTCAAAAATATGGCAACACAGATGGCAATGTCCAAACAGCATCACTTGCACGTTTTGCCCTTATTCGACCTTCCTAAATTCAGAAGACTAAATGATTCAGTAGCTGAAGTTAGAATCCTAATTATCATCCTAAATCGGAGGCAGTGAGGCTTGCTGACTGACTGAATCATTTAGCATCCTAATGAGGAGCCAAACTAAAAGCTAAATACAGATGGCGCTCTGGGCGACTGTACCTTATTTCGTGTCAATGTCACATGTGTATTGCGATTTTATCAGTTTTTTTAACATGAACGATATTTTTTTCAATATAATCACTTTCTTTGTAATGCGCTGAACACATTCAACTTGCATCACTTGCATTGAAGTTTTTAATACGTAATTTTTTTTCCCACTGTCTCTCACTGTTTTCTTTATTTGTAATCTTTGGAAAACAAATGAATTCCCCTATTTTTGCAATTAAATGCACTGCATTGTGGCATTTACCGATAATATTCTAAAAATATTCAATTTGTTTACAAAAGTTGGTACAATTTGACAGTTCTCAAGGTACAGTCGCCCATGCGACACCTAGCGGGAGAAAAAGGCAGTTTTCCTCCCAATTAGGAAGCGATTTAGGAAGGTGGAATAACGTTTAGACGCGTTAGTCGTACCCGTACCGCAGCCGCCACTGCGAGAAGACGTGCATTATTTTTTTTATTAATACGTGAGAGGACGATCTCGTCGGTGACGAAATCAAATAAATTATGACTAATATAATAAAAATGTGCCATATCTCTGGACAAAAATGACAAAAATTATTTCAGTAAAAATTTAGAAATTTTATTAATTCTAAGTAGGTATTTTATGAATAGGTACTTCCATGCTGGACTGAGAGTGATAGAAAAACATAGAATGTGTCAGCTACATCTCCTTCCGGGTATACTGTAAAAACCAGCTAAGTTATTCGAGGGTTCAGTTTATTGCAATTTATTGGGCGATCGATGGGCTGACAACCCACAATATATATAATCATCTGTAATATAATAATAATAAACCTCAAAACTTGTCAGACGTGGCGGAAGGACCTTTGTTTTGGTCGTTTATGCTCTGCCTACCCTATTAGGAATAAAGGCGTGATTTTATGTATTTTTGTATGCATAAAAACATCATCGAAAATGCCATGAGAACATCGGAATCAGTACCTAACTGAATCAGTCAATAGGATTCTGAATAAGTCGTCTGAATTTAGTCAAATGAAATAATCGATGTGAGTGTGAGAAATGCAAATAGAGTCTGTGGAGGGCGCACATTTGTATTAATTAACCCACGGCTGGTTGCGTGGGGTTTATGCCTAGGAAACCTCCAAAATTTAATGTTACTGTTAACTGTTAAAGACCTGGGCATAAACCTCACACGACTAAGCGACAGTAATTAAATACAAATGCGCGCCTTCAAATTCTCTGCCAGTTCTCTTTTCGCACAGACTCTATTAAAAAAAAATATATTATTGGTAAAGATTAAGTTTATTTTAAGTTTACTTTCCAATATCATGATAAACAGCACACGAGCAGCAAACAGCATATGGCTGATTCATCCTGTAAGTATTTCCGATTTCATCCAAGTAGATGAGCTCCATATGAAAGAGTTCCTGTATACACTTGGAAGAGTACCCCGAACGAGCTTCTACACCCATCTGACTGCCACAGGCTCTGCCGAGTACGCTGTCACTGTGGGAAAAATAGGTCTTATCGTTTAATCGGGACCGAAGGCCGCGCCCGCGCGGCGGGCTTGTTTCATAATATCTCATAGAGCAGCGCTGCGTTAAGCGGGTCGCCCGTCGATGAGATAATATGAAACAAAACCGCCGCGCGGGCGCCCGCGCCGTGCACCCGCTTAACGCAGCGGACGCCCTTAACGTGCCCTACGAAGCACGGAATTATCTTACTTGACATTCAGTTAGGTAACGTGATTCAGCCTGCATTGTCTTAACTAAACTGTAAATTAACTTTATTTTACAGGCGTGGGAATCGAACCCAATGCGTATTATTACAACTACATTGTTATTTTGAACGGGATTATTACCACGATTATCTGGGCAATCTCCCACCAATCCTTGCAATAGGCATCCAGATCGTCCCGCCATCTTTTACGGGGTCTACCCCTTCGACGTTGACCGTCAGGAGGGACCCAAGGGGTGACAACTTTGGCCCACCGTTCTGGATGCATACGGCTAACATGTCCAGCCCAGTCCCACTTCAACCTTGCCGTCTTCAGGCCTACATCTGCTATTTTAGTTTTGGAGCGCAGCGTAGTATTTTTTACTCGGTCAATCCAATCAATGCTGGACTTCCATGCTGGACTGGGAGTGATAGAAAAACATAGAATGTGCCAGCTGCATCTCCTCCCGGGCATGCTGTAAAAACCAGCTAAGGGATTAGAGGGTTTTAATGTATTGCAATTTAGGCGATGGGCTGACAACCTGTCACTATAGCAATATACAGATCCATCTGGAATAACCCTCAAATTTTGTCAAACGTGGCGGAACGACCTATGTTTAGGTTGTTTACGCTCTGCCTACCCCATTAGGGATAAAGGCGTGATTATATGTATGTATGTATGTAATCCAATCAATAAAATAATCAATAATTAATCGGTCAATAATTAATATAATAATAATAATTTTAAACTATTATGTGTGCCAAGATCCATTTAGTGGTTGAAAATGTGATGTGAAATAAACATCCAAACTTTCGCATTATTATATTAGTAAGATGACTGTATATACAAAGGATCTTACCTGCATTTCCTCATCTTGACTAGTTGAGGGGGTGGATTACGTCCGTTGAGTACGAACCGCCATTGACCGTCGCTATCTTTTACGGCTAGTGGTGCTACATCCTGAAAGTACAAAACGGTTAGTATCAATCAATAGCACAACATAAGACGTATTGGCCGAAAAGATAAAATTCTAAAGTAAAAGCTTTTGTCTTGTTTATAGGTAGGTAAGGTAGTATACGGGGTGAAAGGAACAGTGTAGAAACGAATAGGGGTTGCACAGTCAACGAAACTGAACAACTTTCACCAGGAAATTCTTACAGGAAATGAAGAAAAGAATTACTTTCCCATACAAAATGACCTAGATCAATTTGTATGGAAAAGCCGGTTTTTTTTCACGTTTATTGTTAATTTACACAATAAAAAGATAAATGGATGTAGCGCGCGTTGAATTCTTTTGTACCAGCCGTTTAGTGGGCCGCGTACAGAGATACGTTTAAAGACATCAACGCATCCCGTTTCTTGGATAATTTTAATGGATTATCATAACATTTATAGATTCGCACTCTAACTACAGTTAGGATGTTAATGGGAACAGTAATTTACCTACCATAGCGGTTTCAGGGCAGATATCAATAAAATCTTGGTCGCTGGAAGAGACTGATGACAGTGACTGATTGTAGGCGACCATGTTGTTCTGCCAGATGTAACCTTGTTCGGTAAGCTGTATCAAAAGTGAATAAATATTAGACATGTTCTTTACTTCCGTAAAATGCATGCTGCTTTTCAAAAATATATTGTCTTGTCACTGACTTTTCTTACCTATACCGGTACCTATCTATTTATATAGCATCACGAGGTTTTGCAATCACAAGGAACGAGGCTGTCCATGTGTCCCTTTTACGTCACACAAGAGAAGGGGTAGTCTATTATTTTGTCGAGTTACTTTTTGCACGGAAGCTTAATCTCACCTCATTTATAACGCCATCAACATATTCATAGGGATAATTTGGCACATCTTCACAATAGTTCTCACTCAAGCAGTGTTCAGGTATCGCTGGAATGAAGAGCTGGCATTCTAACATACAGAAACCCTGTAAAAAGTGGTTGAATGTGGATTCTGAGATGACAATGCAATATCGTATTTAAAAAAATCTCAAAGCATGCTGAAAAAAAAAAACTTGCCGATATTATCCAAATTATCCTTTGAAAAAGTAGAGCCATTTTGATTTTTATAATAATTTAATTATGGTGTTTACTGTGTAACGAGTATCACATAAATTAAATTTATACTCTCGTCGGTTAGTGAGCATTTATCTCATTATTATAATTAAAGAATTTATTGCTTGTATTTATTACTTTACGATAATTTTAATTAATACAACTGAAATAGCTTTTTTGTCGATATCTAAATATTTATGTAGCAATAAATAAATTGCACTACTAGAGCTACTGAAATATAGATACTGAAGTACCTAACTAATGTAGATAGGTAATATACGGGGTGTAAGGGACAGCGTCCCGCAAACTGATAGAGGTTGCTCAGTCAACGATACTGAACAATATTCACCAGGAAATTCTTTCAGGAAGTGAGAAATAAAATTTACTTTTCCATACAATTTGTCTGGTCGAAGTGGACATTTTGTATGGAAAAGCCATATTTTTTTTCACTTCCTGAAAGAATTTCCTGATGATAGTTGTTCAAGTATTGTTGACTTAGCAACCCCTATCAGTTTGCGGGACGCTGTCCCTTACACCCGTATCTAACCTAACTTATGGGTTAGAATGCCTTCCTAATTAACTATTCACAGAGTTCCAGTAGAAAAGATTCTGGAACCCTAAAAGAAATATCAAGCTTTCTCTTCGAAAGGAGATTATATTAATATTGCAATTACAAATTTATTACTTATGTTACTCATTCATTTGTGCTTTCAACTTCATCTCATAAGCGTTGCAGGAACAACAACAAAGAACGGTAAAGTAGTAACTGTGTTCAACAAGCCCATATTTATTGAGAGTCTTGAACATGACGGTATCATTCTTTTGTTGGCAAAAACCTCTGGTTTCAGAGAAGGTCAAGAAGTTTTTGTCACAACTCTGAAGGTCTAGAGGGTGGCTGGAGTTTGATCTGGAAAAATAAAATTTTAATTTATTTGAGTCTACTCGTGACCATGGAGCATGAAACTGTTCTGAAATGTCGAGGTAACAATAAATATAATCGTGGTAACAATCCTGTTCAAAATAACAATCTAATTGTAGTGAACTACCGCGAAAGTCTCAAAACTGATATTGCAGTAGTCAATAGATAGATATATAATTATCTTACCGGCACTTGATCTCCTCATACTGCTGCACTGGATTGTCTTTTGGATTCAGTATGAAATGCCATTTCCCATTGGTATCCCTGGCTACTTTTGGAGTCACAAGCTGGAGAAATGATAAAATTAATTAGTTATTCTCTTTCTTTGCGAAATTACTTATATCTCAAGTAGATACCACTTTTAGGCAAAGACAGTGTGTAATGACCTCCTGCTAAATGGAGCGTGGACCTCTAATTTGGTAGCTGACAGAAAACAGAAGAACGAATTGCTGGACACCAGATCCAGTGGCGCACCTTGGGAAAGGCATACTCAGTAAGTAGTGGACAGTGAGACATAACGTCATGACGTATCGCGTACACTTACCTTTTTGTCAATATTACAAAGTAGTGGCATTGCACTGGGATCATCCGAACTTTGCACCCTTTGACCCAGCTTTGGAAGCTGTAGGTAAGTAAAAGAACCTTTAGTCGAAGTAAATAGTTCCTACGTTATGCACTAATATTATGCGATTCAATGATCGAAGAAATCATCTTCTAGGTTCGTTTGTTCGATTATTTTGTTTATTTACTTACTAGTTAGGTACAGTAGGCTGCAAAATAGCATACCTAGTGCCACCACAAGTTTTCTTGGAAATCCATGCAGCTTTTAAAATATGTATATAATATTCGGATATTGTCTTAACTAATACTACAATTTTGCTTTGGATGGGGTTGGACAATTACAATATTACAGTGAAGCTCTCTGAAAAAAGAAGGTTTAACTTGCCTTTGCTACTAACTTAGCAGCTAGTTCCTCGGGATAGTTGGGCACGTATTCACAGTATCCTTGATCAAGACATTCATCCGGTATGATTGGGTCAGGTAAAGGCTCTTGTAAAAGGATTGGGTCCTCTGAACGTAGACTTTCCACTACATGAGCTTGTATTAAAATCTGTGAAGTAGTATTAAATACAAAACAATTACAAAAATTTATTACAATCAAGGGTCATCAAATTGTTTTTAAATTAAAGTGTGTTTCACGAATGTTGAAAATTTGATTTATATGATTATTTGTAAGTGTTAAAGTGTGTTTCACGAATGTTGAAGATTTGATTTATATGATTATTTGTAAGTGTTAAATAATTTCTCTTTTTCTATTGTTCCCCCGTACAAATGTTACGAAAAGTCGCATAATTATTCGTTAAAATTTAAAAAATAATAATTCAAATTTCGTAGTTACCAATATACTAAAATGCGCGCTAAATATCCACTCCATGTTGAACAGACAGTATCAGAAAATCATGTGCTCTACCACTCAGTTCCACCGCGTTATCAAAATGACTAGAAGCTTTAATGATCTCGATTCGGTGAAACAATAAAAAACGTTTTGCTATTTTTATTATACAAAGTTGTACGTAACTAATACGCCTTATCAATCACACACTGTGCTTTGAAATGTGAACTTTGGATCGTTAAAATAGTATGTAACTATGGTGTAAAACAATTTTGCACCTAAGTTCTGTTTTGATTGGGATTATAGATCCTTTCTCATTAAATAATGATAAAAAATTGATGATGTCAAATTGCAATGCGTTTTTATGTAATTTTTGATTGGGTTATTGGATGCCATGGTTATTGGTAGGTATTTAGATCCAAAAGACTTGTATTCGTGTCTAATTAAATTTTATTAGTCATTCATAAACCACACTGTATAGGTAAAACATTGCTACCTATAAGTAAATGCAAGACATTTAAAATAATTTTCAGAACAAATACAAACAAAACACAACAATAGAACGTAATTACAATGTCAAAATAAATAAAAAATTGAAAAACACGATCAAGACACTTAAATTTTTTTTTAAATCAAGTTTATAAAAGATGTTGGATCCAATATAAGAAATATAATAACAAAATAGTTTATTGTGTGATTTAGACTTATGGAAATAGACGATAACATACTGAGTACTGGCATATAATATTGTCTGTCTGTTTAAAGATATAATATTAGTTGCAAAATAAATGGTAACTATGCTATTAACAGTAGCTTAAATATTATAGTAGAATTTATATGAAATAATACTGCGAGACAATACTTGCATAAAATATCGAATGGTATGACAATACAATAAGTAGAATATAAATCACAGACATTACAAAAATGACAAACAGCCTCTCCAAGTGGCAAATTAATATTATTTTAAATAAACTGTGACACGAAAAAAGTAACACTTTATGGCCCGTATTTATAATCAGATCTTGAGACTGACAGCTAGTTTGAGTACGTATCAGAAATGTCAGTTCAGTACAAAACAGCATGTCAAATCCTCACTTAATATTGCTATCAATCTTGAGATCGCTTTATAAATACGAGCCTAAGTATCTAAGCTAGGTAACTAGCTGGGTAAATCTCTACTTAACACATGGTAGGTATATTAAAATAAGTCCAAGTTTTGTTATCACGGCACATTTTCATAATTCTCTTGTCTAGTAAAAAACGTCACTCATCACAGTTTTTCACCCACTAATAGTCAACTACACAAATAGGTTGAAATGTGTTACAATCTCGAAGTAACGTTCCGTCATCAACGTAAATGTATCTGCTAATTCACGGGTGTTTTTCTAGGCAGTTCTCGCATTTGTGCTTTTTGCACTTATTCCAATGACCGGCTAAAACTCGTCGTAATAGCTTTACTTAAAATAATAGTTGAAGGCCATCTGGATTCAGATAAGCATTAGTTGGGTTTCTATGCGAGCGTTGTGGACATCCTTTTGGAGAAAGAAGAGAGCGAAGGCATTGCGGAGGTAGGAAAGACAGCTATTGCGAGTCAGTACAAATAAACTTAGGGTCGTATTTATAATCAGCTCTCAAGAGTGACAGCAAATTTGAGTTTGTATCAGAAATGTCATTTCAGTACAAAACGACCTGTCAAATCCAAACTTAATATTGCTCTCAATCTTGAGATCGTTTTATAAATACGAGCCTTATTTGCCTTCATGTATCGTGTATGCAGCAAAAACTTCGATACGGAATTTCAGGATCGTTGGCTTGAGGTTGATAGATCTACTTTCCAGTGTGCAGCGCTACACAGGAGCAACAACTGGGAACCTTAAATGGCATGTCATAGAGCACCTCTCTGCGGTCTACGTCCACGGCAGCCATTGTCCTTTGCACATATTTCTGTTTGCAAATGGCGGTGTAACCGCTGTAGAAGGAGGCTATGTTGTCAGCGCAAGACTGGCCTTTTGCTCTGAAAGTAGATAGAAAATACCATAGGTTAGATAAGTTTTGTAGTGTGATAATAATATTTTGTGATACTATTGATATTTTGACCAAAAATTTGCATAAAAAAACAACTTACGTGCATATTTCAACTCGGTATCCCTGCAGTGGATTGTGCTTATTGTTGAGAATAACGTACCAGTTGCCATTCTTCCCTTTCGCTGCTTGCGGTACAATGATCTGTAAGATGTAAAATAAAAATCTGTCGTTATCTCACAAGTAAGGGTACACACACTAGAGAAGACAGTACCTACCTACGAATATTTCTTTAAGGCCCGTATTTATAATCAGCTCTCAAGAGTGACAGCGAGTTTGAGTTCGTATCAGAAATGTCACTTCAGTACAAAACGACCTGTCAAATCCATACTTAATATCGCTCTCAAACTTGAGATCGCTTTATAAATACGACTCTAAAATATTATCTTATTGTGTTATGGGTAGCAATAAGCTAAGTAAGCCACATCCACAGATGAGTAAAAGCTAGCGCTCTAGCGACTTCTCAAATCAGTGGCCACATCCGACATCATTTGGAGGCTTTTTGCTTTTTACCACGCAATCAATTTATTCAATGTTTTTGTCTAGCCTCTCTGACATCTGCCGAGATTCAATGCAGTAATAAAACTTGTTTATCTTTTTCTCTTCGAACTAATTCAATCAATAATGACTACAGACAAACTTCTTACCAATTCCTTGAAATTGCATAGTTCAATCTCAGCATTATCATCAGGGCCTATCCGCTGCACTATCTCCGGCTCCAGCTCATCAACGTGGAACCGTTTTATTTTCTCAGGATCCAACTAAAAAAATTAAGACATTTTTTTAACAAAAGGCATTGGAAAATGTTGCCTAAATGAGTGATGTAAACATTGCTTAGCTTTGTTTCGGCGTAGTTAGTTTTTATTAGAAGATGCCTATGCTCACTCAGCAGTGGGCAAATATAGGCTAATTACTTAGATAGATAAGTAAGGCTCCTGAGTTTCAGCACTTGTAAAAAAAAACAGCAATACCTAATGTATTTTTGAATTCTTTAGTGAATTATACATACATACATACATATAATCACGCCTTTATCCCTAATGGGGTAGGCAGAGCGTAAAAAACCTAAATATAGGTCATTCTGCCACGTCTGACAAATTTTGAGGGTTATTCCAGATGGATCTGTATATTGCTATAGTGACAGGTTGTCAGCACATTGCCTAAATTACAATACTGAAAACCTCGAATCCCTTAGCTGACTTTCACAGCATGCCCGGGAAGATATGCAGCTGGCACATTCTATGTTTTTCTCTCACTTCCAGTCCAGCATGGAAGGAATTATTTATTTAGTGAATTATTATACTTCTTATTCATGTCGTAATTCTAATAAACGTATGTACATGCAATCAAGTCGATTTATATCCATCTACTTAAACTCTACTTACCTTAGAAATAATATCATCAACAATGTCCTGTGGGTAATTGTTAATTTCGGCGCAAATTCCAAGGTCTTGGCACTTATTGGGGATGTCAGGTTTGAACGACTGAGCTGAAGTCTGGCCTGGGAAGACCACGCTGTCCGACGCTTTCTGGTCTACTCCACCTGAAAGACCGTTAAAAGACGATGCACCATTAGTATGGGTTGGTTGTTGGACTCTATATCCTCCCGGGTCGCAGGGTGTGTCAATGTTGCTGGTCTGGTCACGTTATGTGTTATTTAAATAAACAATTTATTTCATCATAATGTACATTTTTGTGAAATAAAATCAGTCTCTACCTACATACATTCTCCGTCATAGGTATATTGTTACGTCATATACTTATAACCGCATTGGTTTATTTTATAGTAATAATTCATGTTGGTGAAATACCGCAATGGAGTTACGAGATAATAGAACGATTTAAGGTACTATTCGAAGTTGGACTGCACGCTGCACGCTGCACGCTGCAAGCAGCATTTCTGTGCTGCGTGCAGCGTGCAGCGTGCAGTCGCTAATCCAAGTTGGACTGCACGCTGCACGCTGCAAGTCCGAAGTGTTCCGATTCGAGAAATGTGTGGCCAGATCAGGTTTTTACTTCTGTATAATTTTGACAAAATACTCCAAAAAATATACTTTATACTCAAAATGTACAAAACGCAAATGTAAAAAACGCAAAATGTACAATTTGCAATATGTACACTACACAGAATGTACAAAACGATACAATTTGCAACTCGCAAAATGAACAAGATCATCAAGAAGGCGTGGGTTTCGCCTTACTTAGCAAAATGTCCCATTTGCAAAATGAGTGAAAATAATCGAGAGTGCTTAAAAAGTTATGACTGATTTGACAGTTTTGACTTATTTCACAATTTTGACAAATTTGACTGATTTTACCATTTTGACAGATTTGACTGACTTAACGGTTTTAACAGTTTAGATTGATTTGACAGTTTTTACTGATTTGTCGATTTTGACAGTTTTATTTATTTAGCTGTTTTGGCTTATTTAACAGATTTGACAGTTTTGAAATATCTCGAAAACTACTCATCTAGAGTGTGTAGGAGCAAATGGTAGGTCTCGACGAAATCTACATTTTAGATGACAGCTTTCAAAATTGAAACTGCCATATCTTGGAAACTATCGATCCTAGACTACTGATTTGTAGGGACAAATTGTTGGTCTTGACAAAATCTACATTTCAGATGACAGTTGTTAAAAATGAAACTGTCATCCGAAGTGAAGATCTCGACAAGACCTATCATTTGTCCCTTCACACCAGTACTCTGGGATTCATAGTTTCTGAGATATGACTGTTTCAAGTTTGACAGCTGTCATCGGAAATGTAGATCTCGTCAAGACCTATGATTTATCTCTACACACCAGTACTCTAGGATGAGTAGTTATCAAGATATTTCAGTTTTAACTTTGACAGCTGTCATAAACAATGAAGAATTCGTCAAGACGTATAATTTGACCTTACACACCAGTACTCTAGGATGAGTAGTTATCGAGATATTTCAGTTTTCATTTTGACAGCTGTCATCCGAAATGAAGATCTTGTCGAGACCTATGATTTTTCCCTTCATACCAGTATTGTAGGATAAATAGTTTTCGCGTTATTTTAGTTTTAAGTTTGACAGCTGTCATCCGAAATCTAGATATCGAAAAGACCTATAATTTGTTCCTTTACACAAGTACTGATGGATGAATAGTTTTCAAGTTATGGCCGTTCTAATTTTGACAGCTGTCATACGAAACGATAATCTCGTCAAGACCAATCATTGATCCCTTGACACGAGTAGTACATTCTGCGCTACGCAGAGAAGTACATTCTGCGTAGTGTACATAATGCAAACTGTACATTTTAGATTTTAGATTTGTATGTTTTGAGTATTTTGTCAAATTTATCCAAAAGTATACCTGAGCAGGCAACACATCGTCTCGAATTTGATTCGGAACTCTTCGGAAATGCAGTCGTCAAAACTACTGCTACTGCTGCGTACGCTGCACGCTGCACGCGGCACGCTGCACGCGGCACGCTGCACGCTGCACGCTGCACGCTGCATTTCTGAGCAGTGGTTTTGACAACTGCATTTCCGAAGAGTTCCGAATCAAATTCGAGACGATGTGTTGCCTGGTCAGGGATACTTTTGGATAAATTTGACAAAATACTCAAAATATACAAGAGGCAAATATTAAATCCAAAATGTACAATTTGCAATATGTACACTAAGCAGAATGTACAAACCGCAAAATGTTATGTTATAATTCGCAAAATTAACAAGATGGAAACGGCCATATCCCGAAAGATATCAATCTTCGACTACTCGTGTCAAGGGATCAATGATTGGTCTTGACGAGATCATCGTTTCGTATGACAGCTGTCAAAATTAGAACGGCCATAACTTGAAAACTATTCATCCTAGAGTACTGGTGTGAAGGGACAAATGATAGGTCTTTTCGAGATCTTCATTTTGGATGACAGCTGTCAAAATGAAAACTGAAATATCTCGATAACTACTCATCCTAGAGTACTAGTGTGTAGGGATACATTATAGATCTTGACGAGATCTAGATTTCGGATGACAGCTGTCACAGTTAAAAATGAAATATCTCGATAACTACTCATCCTAGAGTACTGGTGTGTAGAGATAAATCATAGGTCTTGACGAGATCTACATTTCCGATGACAGCTGTCAAACTTAAAACAGTCATATCTCAGAAACTATTCATCCTAGAGTACTGGTGTGAAGGGACAAATGATAGGTCTTGTCGAGATCTTCACTTCGGATGACAGTCTCATTTTTGAAAACTGTCATCTGAAATGTAGATTTTGTCAAGACCAACAATTTGTCCCAACAAATCAGTAGTCTAGGATCGATAGTTTCCAAGATATGGCAGTTTTAATTTTGAAAGCTGTCATATAAAATGTAGATTTCGTCGAGACCTACCATTTGCTCCTACACACTCTAGATGAGTAGTTTCCGAGGTATTTCTAAACTGTTAAATCTGTCAAATAAGCCAAAACAGCCAAATCTGTCAAATCAGTCAAAACTGTCAAATCAGTCAAAACTGTCATATTAGTCGAATTAGAAAAAGGGGACATTTTGCGAAAGGAACATTATGAGATAGGGACGTTTTGCGACCAAGGGACATTTAGCGAATGGGACATTTTGCGAAGTAAGGCGAAGCCCACGCCTTGCCTTCTCGATAATCTTGTTCATTTTGCGAGTTGCAAATTGTATCGTTTTGTACATTCTGTGTAGTGTACATATTGCAAATTGTACATTTTGCGTTTTTTACATTAACGTTTTGTACATTTTGAGTATAAAGTATATTTTTTGGAGTATTTTGTCAAAATTATACAGAAGTAAAAACCTGATCTGGCCACACATTTCTCGAATCGGAACACTTCGGACTTGCAGCGTGCAGCGTGCAGTCCAACTTGGATTAGCGACTGCACGCTGCACGCTGCACGCAGCACAGAAATGCTGCTTGCAGCGTGCAGCGTGCAGCGTGCAGTCCAACTTCGAATGGTACCTTAACGGTGTAATGACGCGATTAGTGTTTCCTTTAGTGTTTAAATAAAACTTGTATAGTTAGGTAAAAAAAACTGTTCCTTAGGTTTACATGTATGTTATATTTTCTACGCTGCTGTGATGATTATATTTGTAATTTATAAGTCACACATATCATAAAATGACTCGGACCAAATCAGAACGTATAAAGGATAAAAAAAATACAATTAAAAAATAAGAGATAAAATAAAGGAAACTGTTGGTATGGTAGGTTTCCGATAATTTGAGAACCAGTTCCATATATAGGAGTATGTAAAAGGAGGAAATAGGACGTCAAGGGTCTGATAATTGACGTTTAATGGCAACTGACAATAAAATGAAGATAGACGGATCTTTTAAGGAAACTTTGCTTGTTAAAACTGACTTTGCTAAATGGGAGTTACTTACGGAACATCTTAATCCGGAGTTGGATACTTGAGAAGGTGTAGTTACTACACAAGATCGTGCGAATTTATTTGCCCATGGCCGTGAGCCATTTAGGCAGGCAAAAAATATTAATTCGTGATTTGAAACAATAGTTGTACTTATTTTTTGCTTTACTTGATGATTAAGTTGATGATTTTGCAAGGAATAAGATGTAGATGCGAGTAAAAAATACTTACTTCGTGTCGAAATCGAATGGTACTTTAATGGACTGTTCACAATCTTGTAAGATCCATTCTCGGACCTCGTCACCAAGTCATCTACCTCAACCCATGGCTGCACTCTTCTCCTCTCTTTCTCTTGCACTCGCTGTATGCCGCTGGTGACAGAGATAGAACGCTCGTTCATTCGAGGTAATTGTCTAGTGTTTATTCTTTCAGCTGATCTCTCTTGTATCCTTTCATTGGTGTATGCTTCGGAGGGGTCGTATTCTAGGTCTATTCGTCGGATGTGAGTTCTATCGTAGTGAGGGTAGCTGAGCAGTGGGTGGCCGCCATCCCTGTAGTTGTATGCCGAAATGGATGTCTGTAAAGGAAGAAATAATACAAATTAAATTTTATAACATAAAATCAAGCTATCGGACGCAAATTTGCAACTGGCTGGATGATAGAGAGAGGTAGGTTTAAAGATTGCATAGTGATCAAGATAAGAATTAGCAGGCAAAACGGGAATTTTTATATTATTTTGTTTATGGTCTCATTTGACATGTTCATTTTTTTTCATAGCCAGAATTAGGTAGTTAGTTGCTAAGGGCAGATTTTTTTATAAGGGGAACATGAAGTCACAGGTACCTACAATAGTAAACTACTTTGTTATCAAAAGCTTCGATAAAATGTTATAAGTACCTAATTTACTTAGTTCTTATATTTATTCGAAATACTTCAGTATACCTATACACGATAACGACAATAATTAAATTAATATTATATATGGTAATTAAGTACAGTTTTCCTTAGTAAGTAAGTACTTAGTTCATGTATAGCTAATTATAGTCACGGTAGTAATAAGGCGGGACACGATAACGTAAGGTAAAATTCACTTCGTAACACAACCAACGGATATGTGAATCATAGATACTACGTATGCTCTATTTATAACAATAGGTAGAAACATAAGGTACCTACATACTGCCTCCGTGTTCTAGTGGTCTGAGTCCGTGGACTCTCGACCGGAGGTCCTGGGTGCGATTCCCGGCAAGGGACTACGACTGTGTGTTGTTGTTTCTAGTTTGGTTAGAACATTGCAGGCTGATCACCTGATTATCCGAAAAAATAGATGATCCATGCTGTCGGATGGGCATCTAAATAGTCAGTAAGTCTCTCTGGTCAAACATGACCAGAGTGACTGACTAACAAGTCAGTCTATCCCATCAGGATAATAGATTGAAGGAATAGAGAGTGCAGTTTTGTGTTGTGCAAACAGTCGGGTATACTAAAAACTAAGTTGATCTCAAGGAGAGGAAGGATTACTTATTGTTATATAAAAATACAAGCTTTACGTAACTATTACTAATAATATTTTGTGCTCTAGTTTCACCCGCGTAACTGAGATTTCCTGTTCCTAATGAGATATTTTTCCTCCTGCACTTTGTTCTATGGTCATAGTCCAATCGGATATCAAATTTTATTAAAATCCATTCAGTACCAGTACCTAGATACGGTTGGTGCATTGACATTTTAACAATCATCATAAATTTTCAAAATATCCTTCTTGAATTAAATATACATTGTTATACATGCTAACATTGCTATAACCCATTCACCATGCATGGATCTTTAATACAATTAACAGATAAATAATAATAAAAGTTACAGTTCTTGTCATGTCTTGTCCAAGATATTTGATAACTTAATAAAATGCTGTCAGTACCTAAGAAGGAAGCTTAATTGACAGCTTCTTCAAAAAGGCGTACCTACATATTATATTTCAGACGTATAAATTAAGAAATACTTATATAAGTGCAGTTTGGGAACTTATACCTGTACTTATTTGCATAACTGCACTGTTATAAATGCATATTCATGAGAGATGACGAAATTGTCAGTTGTCAGGGAAATACCCTACTAAACACCATCACATAAGTCATTAATGTCATTATTTGTGACGTCAGCAAACATAGATGATCGTTTGCGTAAATAGAGCGAACGATCTATTGTTTTAATGCAGAAATTGCAACTTACGACACTTGGGAGTTTTCAAACTGTCATGAGATCACTCCGTTTGTGTTTGAATTACCACACTCAGGTTTATTGACATCTGTATATATAAATAGACCTTGAGTGGTTGTTTGTCATTATTAATAAGCCGGTTATGTATTTATCTTGAGGTTTTTATCCGTCCATGGAAGTAAGTATTTAATATATGATATTTCATAATCAAGTCATTGTCATCTACGCGATTAGTCAATAGATTTCTAATTACGAGTGAAAATACTAGAAATAGATCATATCGATACATACGAATTCCAAATTACTTGAACATAGAGTGCGATCTTCCATCAAATAAATATTCAATTTCAAACCGGTTACAAGATTTCTTGATTATGCCCTTGGTCTGGAATTACTTTTGACACACTTAACTCTATCTAAGTCTAGTTATGTTGGCAGAGCTGTTTTGCAGGGTATCTGTTAAGGAAAGGAACATAATTATTTGAGTTGATTTTGTATGAATAAGTTTTTTCAGCGTAACTGTCCTCTGGTAGCTTAGCATTTTTTGAGTCTTTGACCATGATAAAAGTTACTCCCTTTCCACGAGAAAACATCAGTTTGAAAGACTAATTTGCTATACCTAACAAAATTTTGTGTATCACATAGGTTTGTGTGTACAAAATTACCAATTATTTATTTTATATGCGCGATTATCCACAAACAAAAATTGTAGACACGAATAATTTTTTTAAGTTATTTAAGTTTCTACTGCTCTACCTATATATTATTAAATCGTTGTTTTTGTTGCTTCTCTACCATCTACTCATCAGAAAGTCAGTAGGAACAACAGAGTTCATATTAAATTGTTTGTTAGCACTAGTTTGTTAGTTTATTCATAGAATCTAGTTATGTAATCGCATAAGTTACCTATACACCCACATTGTGATGGTAAGGTAGGTAAGTACGTACATATTGACATTCGCAATATCGACGCAAAGTATGTAATCAAGAGGTATTTTTATGTAAAGCGTAGTAAAACTAGGGCATTTTGCTATGTACTTTATTTTATTACGCATAACTACAATTATTTCATATTTTATAGTCATTTTAGGAATCATCTTACCTACTTATCAGACAATCAAATGAATCACCTGAATTGTCCTAACTGAGAGGGAACAATCGCACAAAGGGAAAAAATAGAATAAATTGGTATCATCTTTTTGTGCCCCTCCTGGGAATCGAACCTATACGACCTCCGTATCAAGAGATCAAGCCTCAGACATATTATTTACATACATACATAGATATAGAGATATATTATTATGTCTGAGTCTTGATCTCTTTGATCTTTTTTGAGAGATATTTAATAAAGTAGGTTTTACGAGTACCTATGTCATTGTCCTTAGTATAAGTATTATAAGCGTTCTCCACGTATTATTTCAGTGGTGATAGAAGAGCAAAACTATACTTTAAATTATATACTTAGTCATTGTACGTAACTTCTAACACAGGTAAGTTTATTTGCTTTACAATTACAAGACAGATTGACAATTGACCTTACTTATACATATTTGCAATAGGCAAGATGACTGTTGGCACTGTATAATTAGGAGTAGCTAAGTACCTATTTGTTAGAATATATGGCCCTAAGAAAAAAATACAAATAGGCGTTTTTGGTTACGTATAAATCAGGTTCTTACCAAGTTTTCTGAGTAATTCGCATAAAAAGGATAATGGTCTACTAACACAATATAAGTAGGTAAGTACTTTGTATTACTTACTTAGACGTTTAGAGTTTCCTTCTTGACTGGGTATAAAATAAGACAGACATACAGGCGGACTATTCGGATAAGCTGCGTTGATGATTCAGTCCAGTCTCGACTTTTTTCGGTTCCACTTTAATTTTTAGGGTTCCATACCAAAAATATGCCAATGGGACTCTGTGTGTAAGTCACGTTTACGTTTTATGTTTGTCTCTTCTGTTATAATGCCGCCGTATTTTATAAAATAAACTTTAATAAGTATATAATATTATGTAGATTCTTCTTGACAGAGATTATGTATTGCTACATAACAGGTGTTTTATAGTAAGAAATACGAAGTGTAAGGGACGGTGTCCCGCAAACTGAAAGGGGTTGCTCAGTAAACGAAAATTAACAACTTTCACAAAGAAATTGTTACAGTATTGTACGTCAATTCCCTCAAATAAGTATCCAGGCAAGTTGCAAACCGATTTAAATATTTTTAATCCCAGTGAAAAAAAGTTTATATTTTAAATAAAACCGCCTAGACATTACTATTTCTTGCTGAAATCCGATTCAATAATAAAAATATTCTTACTTATTTTCAAAATATTTTAATAAATTTGCAACACACTTGAACACAATTACTTAGGTATGCAAACTGACTACGGTGGAACGAACGGAACCCTTTGTGAGTTGTGACTGACTCGCATTTGGTCAAGATTTTTTAATATAATGATAATGATGTTTTGACTGGAGTTTGTATCAAATTGTACATCAGGTTAGTTGCCAACCCAGCTGTATGAGTTTTTAAGCCGCCACTGCTTACCAATGGCCTCTGACATAGCTTAACGACTAATATTTATGATATTAACGGGGACCAACGGCTTAACGTGCCTTCCGAAGTACGGAAACGCTTGAATTGTATAACACTACCGGTCACCCACCCATCCATCCACATCATTGTTATGCTAAGATTAAGGATTAGTCACCAATTCTTAATCTATGTTGTTATGATATCCTATAATTTTGATGTAGGTATTGACAAGCTGTCATATTTTAGCTAATTTGTATCACAATTAACTAATTATTAATGAATATACTAGGAAGTTGTTCAAGGTTTTAAAACCTCTATTAATATATTAATTAATGCTTTAATATCATATATATATTTATAGTTAATATCTCAGTTCTCTGATGGTCAAAGACATTAACAAACTACAGTTAAGTAATTACAATCTACTCATTAGATTGAACAATTCATTATATTAATTGATTCATTGAAATGATATAGGTATTGAAACTTGAACATCACTAGCACACTGTCTGTAACCTGTCGAAGAAAGCGACAGTTCACTTTTACTTTTTAAATGCGGAACTCGACGCGACCGGCTTGCTAATGAATTCACAAATATGAATTATCAAATTAAACACCTACAAGACTCACCAAAGTGACGAATAGTAGACATAGCGATATCCAACCCATTATACACTTGAACTTCTAAACATGGTCAAACAGAAAGAGACCACGGTGGCGCGGTCGTACACCAACACATTACATGACGAGTATTCGCGACACTATTTATTTGTCGATATGACGTAGGCAGGGCTTGAGGTGCCTTGTGTTCCAACTGTCGATATCGACTCGCACATGCACGCGCTCCACCGACTGAATGTCAACTGGTCAGCCGGCGGCAACCAGCCAGCACACGAGTTGTTTACTAACTACAACCATTTTCTTAGACCCCACCTTGCGATTATACTACCTCCTTAGAGATCCGCAGGTTCATAAACTTACAGAAGCGCGGAAGGTCATCTTACATTGGGCTTAATTTGATTTTAGATTTTTCATCCAAACAAATTGACCCATTCACTTTCCAAGTTCAAAGGCTATCGATAATATTGTAATTTTTCATGGCACTTCCCTATATTGTATTTCAATTGGAAGTTAATAAGTACCGTGATTGAAATATATAAAGGAAAATTTAACAAATAATTAGGTAATTTACATAAATGTTTTATAATATTGGCTTTGCATTGCTTTTCCCTATGCCGGGATTAGGACATAAAATAAACATATTGGTTTAAAATAAAAGTAACAATGTATTTTTTTATGTTAGTTTTATTTAGGTCTATGCCAAAAACACTTATCTATACTATCTTCGACTTACTATATTCGAAACACGGAAATAAATAGTACCTACATGATTATGAATTTATATAGTACATAGTTACATGAATTTAGTTACCTACCTAGTTAAGGCAAAGATATACATTCTATAAATGTATAAAATTAAAGAAGACTCCATAAAATAAGACTGATTAGGATGCGACCGGACCGTGTTAGCAGAGTATTTTTTTGTCAAGGTATACTGGGTGTAAGGGACAGCCTAACGCAAACTAATAAGGGTTGCTCAGTCAACGAAACCAGGAAATTCTTTCAGGAAATAAAAAAATGGCTTTTCCATACAAATTGACTGATCGAGGTATTAATTTTCAAGTAAAACATTATTTTCATTTACTGAAAGAATTTCCTTGTGAAAGTTGTTCAGTTTCGATGACTGAGCAACCCTTCAGTTTGCGTTAGGCTGCCCCTTACACCCAGAATATTCCTTCCTAGCAAATCCAATATGGGGCGTGACGTGAAAAACTCTTAATTTTTCTCGTCCTTGTAGTGAGTTCGACTATTCATAATGCACCTTGGAGTCCGTGGTTACCATCTAGTGGGCACCTAACAGCTTCGTATCACCCATCTGACACAATTCTTAAAAAATACCTTATCTACATTTTCTTTAACATGATTTGATATCCTAGACACTGATTTTGATATCAAACGCGAATGAATATGTTTCTTTATATGGATTCGACTAATTTGTTGTCATTGTTGTCCAAGCCTGGATAATAAACTTCTTGGGATGGGGCCTTTTAAAAGACAATAATATTAAGACGAGGATAATTTCGTATAACGCACACGGCAGTCTAAAACACCGTCAAGTACCAAAAAATTAACGTGCCTTCTGAAGAACGGACATAAAGATACAACCCAGCGATTATTGACCAAGTTTTCCACATGAGATAACCTGGAGCGTAACGATGCATGCGATATTATGGCGTCTGTTTGAGGCTGCGCGCGCGCCGACTGCGGGTAATTGCTGATCGCCGCAAGGTCAACGGCGTCACGTACATCATTTACATGGTACTTGACACTAGGCTAAATATTAAACTCCATTAATAAATCTTTTTAAACTTATTCAGAAAATTTGATGTTAAAGATCAATGACATAGTGGTTCAAGTGTGAGAACATTAATTATGTCCTAACGTGAAGATTGCCCTTAAAACTAACATCCAAGAAACAGTTCAGTTTTGCGTTATATAATGTTGTAATAATATCATTTTATCGCACTATGTTTTATAAACTGCTCTATTGTATCCCTATAACAACAAAAGACGTGATGAATCATTGTAAGCAAAAAAGTTCGTTATGTTATGATAATTCACGATGATTGGAGAATAATTTAAATAGATTTTGATACACCAAACAGAGTAGACAAGGCATCTAGTACCTACCTACTCGATATACTTACCGAAATTTAATATCCACAATACAAAAGCGTAGCCGTCTGACTACATGGCCACTTTTTTATTGTAATTATGGCCAGTGTATTGACCATCAAAAACCATCGCCATACGAGATAAAAGAAGAAACATACCTCTAGTAGAGGTTATTTAACTTGTTTACTTGTCTTTATAAACTTATTACATTGCTGGGAAGATATAGGTACTTATTTGCTCTGCGAGATCTAGAGTTCTACTTGTTAGTGGAATTGTATTTTTTTTTCTTAGCGCTATTTTTTTAACCAATAAACTCAATTTTGTCTTGCTTGTATTTTCATATTTAGAAATCAGACTCAGACTTTAGAAATCAGATACTATTTGCGAATACAATGTTGGTTGATCTTAAATATGACGTAGGTTGGGTAGCTGGCGAAAGTGTGTAAATCGTCGCCTAACAAACCAGTTCTCACCATCATTGCAGTTATTGCACCGGTGGTCGATAAATGATTCAATAAACAACAGTTTCTCCAAATAAAGAGAAGGGTAATCTCTTTGCTAAGTACATAATTAAAATTTCTCCTGTAACAATAACGTACATATGTACCTACCTACCTTTACCTACCTACCTACGTCAATAATCGATTCAATTGAATTTGCGCTTCTCAAAGGTGTCTTAAATAGTTCCTTATACATTTTTCGACCGCTACTTAGCGGGTTCCTTTGCTGTGTTTACAATATTTAAACATGAGAAAAATAATGAAAATAGCATGATCATAATCTAAACGAGTTTATTTTCAAATTATTAAAATTAAAATATGACTAGAAGAACAAGCTTCTATAAAATATCTAAACAGAATGAGCATGAACTAAACTAAAATACATTATTATGTAGTATAGAGGATGCCAACCAAGCATCACGTTTATGTTATGATATGAATAACATTCAAATAGGTAATAATAATTTGATAAGAATTACTTTTTGGTGACATGAAATTAACTCAAAAATCACAATTTTTCCACCACTTTTAGGATGAAGTAAGTAAGCTCATAGTGAAGTCAGAGAACATAATCTTATCATTCATGAATTTTCTGATTCTACTTAGGTACTTTACAATTTTGTTCTAAATCATCTAAAGCTAAACAAAGATCAACTTTGCGGGATTGCACAAAAGTTGGTTTCAAGTAACGATCATTATAGATTCGGTGCGAACACCACGACTGAACATCTTAACTAAAATTATTGTCGTCATTTGTGCGCTGCCGAATTGCCCCTAATAACATCTTCTCGTCGTCGTCCAGATGCCCAGGTCTTGAAATATGCAGCTGGGAAGGAACCCTTACTCTAAAGCTTATAATGACATGAGCAGCACACAGGCAGCTCAGTTTTGATCCTCTCAGTGCCGCCCTTCCCATCAGACACCAGCACCTCCCACACGTTGTACTTCTGCCTGCAGAATGTCTCGATGCCCAGGTCTTGAATTATGCTGGGGAAGCATTTTTGTTTCGTGTCCCTGGAAATAATAAAAGTAATACGATTATTTATCAGGCCGAAGTAGAAGATGATTATAACTGGTGTTAACTATTTATGATGCGATCTCAAGTTCGAGAGCAATATTAAGTATGGATTAAAACAAGCCGTTTTGTACTGAAACGACATTTCTGATACAAACTTTAACTCGCGGTCACTCTTGAACTCTTGAGAGCTGATTATCATCAGTACGGACCTAAGTATAGAATAGTGTCAATCAATACAAGACATGGTCAAATCTTTTTCTACAAACGGACGCGAAATGATCTGTGCTCTCTTGCTACCTACTGGTAAGAAAACATTATTTATGTTTTTCCGGTTTATTTAAGCAGGGATACTAACTTGCACTCCTCAAGACGGACCCTCTGAATGAAGTTCTCCTCAGGTGACTGGACCACTGTACGCCATTCGCCGTCGCGGCGCGCGCGCACTTGGTACAGGGGCTCGTACTGGAAAAGAAATCGAGTGTTAATGATCAACCCGCTCCAAATTTTTGATTTTGTTTTTCTTAATATTTTGATTGGTAGTTTGGAATCCTATATGATGGGATGGGATGCTACAACTGCCCATAGAGTTTTTAGCAGTGGGCCTGAAAGGGGTAGTTTATGACGTGGTTTCACAGACTTTACTTATGTTATTAAACAAACTATGTATCTATTTTTTTAATTTTGTACCTAGAGGTAGTATTTTGACTCATTAGGTATAATTATGTACCTTTTTCGCATCAAAAACAGAATGTAGATTGTAGGAGTAATTAAATAAGGTGAGAACTTGTAACCAGTTTCCGGCCTTGGCATTGTCCATTTATGTTTTGTTGTTTCTGACAAGTGTTCAAGTAGAGTCAGACTGGATGTAAACAAGTTTGATTTTTCCAAAATGTTGTTTGTTTTTGTTTAAATTGTGAGATTTATCAATCAGATGTATTTAATCTTATCTATAGTCTTTGTGAAATGATTTATGCGGATATACTTCTATGATTAAACTGAGAGCGACAGAAAAATATAGAATTTACTGAGAAGCAGATGCGTAATACTGTAGAAATCAGTAGGAGAAGATTTTCGAAATTTGTGGTTTCTAAAGAAATATAATTTCAATTAAGACGATAGGTTGACTGACAGACAACCGCAACCTATTCCTTAAAACTTGTCAAACGTGAAGAAAACGCCCTTTAACTAGGTTTTGGATGTAAGAGACATCTTCTCGCAAATTGAAAGGGGTTTTCCCTGGAAACAAAACTGAACAAATTTCACTGAACTCAAGAAAATTTTAACAAAGGAAAATAAGAATTGGCTTTTTCCATACAAATTGTCTGATCGAGGTTGTCATGTACTTATATGGGTTATTTTTTTCCTGAAAGAATTACCTGGTGAAAGTTGTTGAGTTTCGTTGACTGAGCGAGCAGAGTCAGTTTGCGGAAAGCCGTCCCTTACACCCAGTATTGGTGTGTGTGTATGTAGTAATACTTAGTAGGTACTTACTGATATTGTGGTCTCGCAACCATCTGTTTCACTGGGATCACCCTGCCGGTTGTCAAATGTATCTTCTGGTATCAGATTTGCTTGGGCTATTTGTATCTGGAAATAGAAGTTTTATTTTTATTATCACCTGAATCTACATCAGTGGGAACTCTGCAACCAAGAATTAGATTTTTCGTATGAAAGAGCAAAGGGAATCCTGAAGGTAATTATCATTGCGATACTACTCAAAATAGTTTTTCATTATTTACTCTTATAATAACTTGATTTAGACTGTACTGACCTTTCCTTTGAACAGCTTATCGAACTTGTCTTGCGGGTAGTTCGGCGGTTTGACAGTGCAGAAGGTCTTCCCCTTGCATTCCTCTGGCACAGCAGGCACAGAAGCCGTTGCTGACGTATCTTCAGTTCCATATTTGTTGTTCAACTCCTTCACCGGGCCAGGGTACATGATCGGATCAGGGTCATCGTAATTTGAAACTGAAATTATAACATTAATATAAGTACATAAAGAAAAAGCAAATAAAAAATAAAATACAAAAAAAGAGCGTGTGTACACGTGTCGAAGTGAAACTTCTTTAAATTTTTGACATTTGGACTTCCGTTCCCCGCCCTGACGTATTTCCGTCATCTGACCTTGAAATCTTACTCTCAACGCGCCTTAAGAAGTTTCAATTCAAACGTAATTAGGGCTCGTATTTAGTATTAGGTTTACTTTCTTCGCACCGTTTGGTTTTGCAGCTGGTATGATGTGAAGACTTTGGAGGGTAACCTGAAATGTGAATAAGGTTTGTGATAAATAAAATGATACATCTTTCTTCTGTCGTGTGGGTTTCGACCCGATGAACTGAAATTATCCCTTTAGTCTTTTACTATTAAAATTTTGTATACTTTGCTTTGCCCCTGTTTCTGATTATATCACGGTTAGAAAAAAAATAGCAGTTATTAAAAATTTATTAATGTAATAATTAATTAATTCTTTAATATAAATTGCACAATCAGACTCTACTAAGAATCAAAAGTTCAACATTTATACATAAATGAAATTAACCATTTTGATCTACGACCTTATGATAAATGCCTATCTATTGCGGTTTGATTTGAAAATTACTATACATGCGTGTATGTTTTTAACGAGGTATGTAGAGCGTCAAGTGTCTATTAAAAGTCGGTTTGGCACATTTGGACAAAATTTGAAGGACAAGTCATATTATCTAATGTAAAACTGTGATGTAAATTCATAAATTTTAATATATTTTTGGTTGGCCCTTTGTTGGTTTTTATAACGAACCCAGAGATTCCAGAAATAAAAGCTAATGGTAGATTTCAGTGTTTGTCGCGTAAGCATAGGTACTACGTATTTATAATCAGCTCTCAAGAGTGACAGCGAGTTTGAGTTCGTATCAGAAATGTCATTTCAGTGCAAAACGAGCTGTCAAACCCCTACTTAATATTGCTCTCAATCTTGAGATCACTTTATAAATACGAGCCTAAAACTCTTTTAGTCCTTCGTCAGTGTAATCCAAAATTACTGTAATGATCATGACATGAGTCATCTCTTATTTGATGACGTCTATGCAATTTACATTTAATCATGGGTATTTTTCAAAAACCACCTCTACTTCTGTTAAATAATTTAGGCATCTAATTCTAGCTGGTAGATACCTGCGGTATCATTAGAGTGGAATTTATGAATCGTTAATTCATTGTTGTGCCTATTGACGGTGACTTACACCTACTTAAAATTAAAATAAAAACACAAAAAGAAAACTTAATTTTTCTGAGAGGAGAGCAAGCCCCCTCTTCTATGCCAAAGTCTCGATACATCAAACCAAAAAACAGCTTTTTAAAAAAAAAAATTCTTTCCTTTTTGGAATGTGTCTCATATTAGTAGTAGGTACCTATTTTTCAAAACCTGGATTGTGTTGTTACTTTTTTTTGCAATCACTAAATTTGGATATTTACATCTCATAAAACTTTATAAAACTGTATTATTATCTCGAAAACTTAATGCCGATCACTAGACTCCAAATGGAATGCCCACTACGTACCTACCTATATATTAAATAAAATATATTTTGTATGGGAAAGTAAAAAAAAAAATCATTTCCTGAAAGTAATTCCTGGTGAAAGTTGTTCAGTTTCGTTGACTGAGCAACCCCTATGAGTTTGCGGTACGCTGTCCCTTTCACCCGGTATAACTAAAATTATAGATTTTATTTTTATTTTAGAGATTGATTGATGTTAAATTATCAATTATCACTCACAGTATTAATTCATGATTTTTCAGAATTAATTCATGATAACAGGCTACGCATACCTACTTTTGTGGACAAAATTCAACTTTCTAGCAAGATATTTCTTTTACTGATAAAATGGTTTCTATACTTACAAACATTATGAGTAATCCTGGAGTCATTTTCCAAATCACATCAGCACATAGAATTTACCACAAAGTAAAGCGAACTTCTCTTTGTTTCATTCACTTTTTTTAAAATGGCGGAAACGTGTTTCTGCCTCAAGACGAGCGTGTAGACTGAGTTTGCGACAAGAGACTGTATTTTGTATGGACAGTGATGCCGATTCTTGATATTGCAGACGCAACTTATATTAATTTGATCCTGTCACTTTCTTAAATTTTAATAAAATAGAGACAGAAATACAACAGCTTCATATAATTCTGTCAAAGTGACATAACTCGCCATAAATAAGATGGCATGCTCGATGATCTCGACTTATTTTTATAGGTCACTTTGACAGAATTATAATTCAGTAGCTGTTGTATTTCTGTCTCTAATTCTTTCAAATTTTAGAAAGTGACAGGACCAAACTAAAATAAGTTAAGTTGTGTCTGCAACAGAATCGGCAGCAGTGTCGTTTCTTGAGTAATTCTATCTGTGGTTTTATGAAGCATGAGCATGATCACAGGTGGTGTGCTGCTCAGTAAACTCATAGTTTAGATCTAAGTATTGTTTAAAGTCATCCCATATTTAAGATTTTGGATTAAAGTTATCTTTACATACGGAATGATAGGACAGCAAGTTTGCGAGCAAGGGTGAATATTTGTTAGGTAATTGTTATAATTGTTTCATTAATTATTATCGTACAAAAGTTTGTCATTGTCACACAAAATTGAGCATCAAAATGTTGTTCCTATTTCCGAAGCAAGAGATTTGCTATCCTTTTCTAATTCATGGTAGTAATTACATACCTAAATGTTTATTCGAATGTATGAATAAAAGAAAAAAATTTTTTAGTCATTATTTTATTTATATTTGAAAGGATATCCATTTTTAAGCATACAATAATGCAGTTTTATTCTATGGTAGAGATGGCAATTCCGGCCAAGCATTCTAGTCTCGTACATGGTTTATCTACCTACATGTACTATGGACGGACATTGTAACGGGACCTTAAGGAACGGTCAATTATTTGTGTAAATATTGCCTTGTTTGAGTGTAGCGTTTAACTTGTTTTAAAGCAAAAAGTAAATTATTCCTACACTTGGTAATAATGAGAAATACGAAGAGGAGTAGGTGAGCTTTAATGTAAAACAAAGCTTTAATGTAAATTAAACATTACATAAAGTTAACTACTGTACTAAAATAAAACATAACAATTTGTTTTCAGAAACAGTAAGTATATTTATTTGCAAATTGCAAACATATTGCATATACCTAAAATTTATGTTTTTATAATTTTGTATAACATTTTAAAGTCAACTTTATTATTTATAGTTTTCAAAATAATACATATTACTATTAACATACAACAAATATTTATAAACCAGTCAAAAACAATAATTATAAACCTGAAATTCTAAAAACAAACGAAAACAGAGTTTGTTCTGAGATTTAATTCTTGAATGATGTTACACTACACATACATCATCAGTTTTTTTTTACTTTAAAACACATTAATATTTCGTCAATTTTCTTTATAAGTATTGATGACTTTTTATTGTAATGAAATTCCAATATATTGAAATTCAATTTCATTTCGTCGTTTGCATATCATTATTGTAGTCGTAGCTTGGTTCTTCCTCTTCCGTTTCTTCATAGTAAATATCTTCTTCTGATTTACATTGATCCTTGTTACCAACTGGAGGGTAGCTGTATTTGCACGAGCACGCCATCGGGAAACCATCCTTTATGTTGGCAACTTCCACATTAGTCCTGTCATGTGTCAGCACCAGGAACTTGACTGGCACCAGCTCCTCAACGCAGGATACATTGTACATGCACACGTCAATGATTTCGAACGGACTCCTAGGTTTTCTCATGCGACCTGGGTTACTGGAAATACATACATACATATACATAAAATCACGCCTTTATCCCCAATGGGGTAGGCAGAGCGAAAACGACCGAAAGGTCATTCCGCCACGTCTGACAAGTTTTCAGGGTTATTTCAGATGGTCATGTGTATTGCTATAGTGACAGGTTGTCAGCCCATCGCCTAAATTGCAATACATTAAAACCCTCGAATCCCTTAGCTGGTTTTTACAGCATGCCCGGGAGGAGTCCAGCCCAATCCAGCATGGAAGTTTTGATTGATGATGATTTTGCCATACGCACTACGCAGCTCTTTTAATTTAGTTTATCATTTGCCATTGGTCTTGAAACAATTCTTGGCTTAAGTTCACCAAGAAAGAGTTAACCTAGAGTTAACTTCGATTTCTAAACGAAAACGTGTCATTTGATACCCAAATGGAAATTAAATTTTCTATAATCAACAGATTTAGACATCATTTTTTTATCTTTGTTTCACAAAGCGCCTGATTATTCATACTCGTAACTCTTTGCTCGAATTCAACTGGCAGGCAATGTGTTAAAGTATTACAGATTTCAGAAACAGAATAAAGATACTATAAATAGGAAATCCGAGCTCTTTTCATAGCCAGCTTGCGACATGGAAAAAAATGCCGTTTCGATTTGTTAAGAAATGGAAACAAAACTCTTGTTTTGAAACGGAATTTTTATTTCAAATATTGAAACTGGCTACGAAATCTGGCTACAAAATGGTACAAAGGAATTCAAGCTGCTGACCACTGTGCAGGACTGGATGCTTGTAGCTTTGTTTTTCGTCAACAGAGAGACTAAGCTCACCAGACCCTGCTATCGATCTGTTAAGGCCACGACTCAACTATAATTATCTTGACTAGGATTATTGCCGTTCCTTTCTGTACTCTCATGATAGAAAATTACAGGTATAGACTTATGATTTTTGCAACTACGAATTGCTATTGAAGAATTACTAACCTGCATTTTACTTCACGAATCAATTGTTGGAAGTTACCGTTCTGTGCTACGTATCGGATGTCGTCGTTTGTGTCCCTTATGTAATAAACAGGTTCAATCTGAAAACAAAACATAAAATTAAATTCAAATTCATATAATTTTAATAATAGAAGTTTATTTTTAGGTATCTTCCATGCTGGACTGGGAATGATAGAAAAACGTAGAATGTGCCTGCTGCATCGCCTCCCGGGCATGCTGTAAAAACCAGCTAAGGGATTCGAGGGTTTCAGTGTATTGCAATCTAGGCGATGGGTTGCCAACCCGTCACTATAGCAATATACAAGATCATCTGTAATAAATATAACTTGTCAGACGTGGCGGAATGACCTTTGTTTAGGTTGTTTTTGCTCTGCCTACCCCATTTGGGATAAAGGCGTGATTTTATGTATTTATTTATGTATTATTATTCTTCTTAGCGAGTGGGCGAGTCGAGCAACGACCTGATGAACTCTGCTATATTAAGACAAAGTATACAAAAGGTGGCATTATTTCTCAGTTAAGCAATTTCTTGCAGATTACCTTGGGTAAAAACTGTTGTGATGTCGTTTATCAAAGACCGCGTTTCTTAGAACTTTGTTCTATTACTTATTTATAAACAAAAGTTTAGGTGGTATGAGATATACTTAATATCCTAGCAGTTCTCCAATTTATTGAGATAATTTTTTCTCATTATTAAATATGAAATTGAGAAACTAAATAGTTTAATTAAAATTATTCTTTGAAATTAAATACAACAATCTTA